>JAKMXC010000288.1:0-70690 GCA_025328345.1 Colletotrichum sp. SAR11_59
TTTTTTTTTTTTTTTTTTTTTTTTTTTTTTTTTTTTTTTTTTTTTTTTTTTTTTTTTTTTTAATCATAAGTAATTTTTGTTTTGCTTCGGCACTTGTACATAGATTCTTCATGTAAATCCTATCCACAGCAAAATTCCTAACCTCCTTACTTCTGAATTACATCAACTTGTGCGCAACAGCATCCATGCATCCCTTGAACATCTCGTCCAAAATGCCTGCCAAGACGGGCTTAAAGCTCGGGTCCGTCCAGTCTGAAGCCCCGGTCCAACTGAATTCCGTCTTGCCCCCTTCAATTCCAGTAAGTCGTAACGTTCCTCTGGGGTTCGTTGTGTTCGGGACCCCGTCTAGGATGTGATAGCGGATGGTATGTGTTTCAGGGTCCGCCACCTCCAGACGTTCATGGACGACGGTGCCGTTATCGAATGTAAGAGTGCGGACGGCTCCGATACCGAATCCGTCCAGGCTTGACTTGACTACGCCGGGGAACCAGAGTCTCTCCGATCCGAATGCGGAGATGATTGCCCACACTTCCGAGACAGGAGCCTCGATGACTCGGACAACCTCGTGCGTCTTTTCCTTCTCCATGGTGTCGGAAAGTGCGGGAACGATGAGCAGTATTTAATTGGCAGGTTCTGAGAAACTAAGGGGGATAAACTAGTTGTGGTTGATAGGAGATTAGGGAACATCGATGTTTGCCGGGACTTAAATATCATCTACTGGGAAGCATTATTCAGCGTTGTCCGAACGCAGGTGGGATGCCGCAGTGGGATCCGACATTAGTGACGTCCGCGGGTTGCGGTCAAGAAGGCCCGTTCTCTGCAATTTCAGGTCAATAACAAAGCTGCACGCCTAAACCAACCCGCGAGCCTGATAGTAGGACCCGTGGCAACAGAAAATCAAATGTTTGTTTGCTCGAGGCCGAACCTTTTTTTCCGAAAGCCTGCACGTTTAGAAAACCACGAGTTGAATGTATTGTTTGTGTTGCCTTCGATGTAGAGAATTCTAACAGGTTGTAAATGTTTAACGAACTGAGTTGTGACAATAAAAGAAGTATGAATGTGAACGACACCGATTCAACGTTTCATTTGGGCTTTCCATAGTTTGCGTACTCCTCGGAGAGACCCAGTCTGACACCCTCTTTAGTGGCCTTGTCAAGATCCTCGGCAGGCAACCCAAGCACATCATTGGCCAAGCCATACTTGTGCTCGACATCGCCATCATTCGAGGGAAAGAAGATGCGGGTGTACATCAACCTTGAAAAGCCAGTCCTATCCCCACTCTTCAGCGCCTCATGACCAGCCTTCCACCGCTCCTGCGTGTTTTCATGTGTGATAGTCCAGTCGCTATCCGATGTTCCCGTGACACGCTTGACGCTCTCGAACATATCTCGCTGGGACACCAAAAAGCTGGAGATATAGAACACCTCGTTAGCACGCTGTTGAATACAGGGAGACTTGTCGTCTTCGTTCTCAGGCAACAACTTGAGACTGAGAAAGGCCGCAAGGCCGCGGCCGCACTGGGACCATGTCGAGGTGTTGATCTTGGTATTGCCATCGTCAAAGAGAATCAGACACTTGTTCTTCATGTCAAAGCCGTACTGGTCAGATGAAAGACCCAAGCTGTACTCGTACCAGAAGCCTGGGGACATGATGATCCAATCACTGACGCCAAGCTCTTCAATGTCTTTCACCGCCCCCTCGAACGCGTGACCCAGGAGACTGTCTTTCATGAAAGAAGTGTTCTGCGGATCTGGGCACCAAGCATTTGGCATTACGTATGGAACACCGGCTTTAGCTGCGGCTCTGACGAGTTTGCTCTGAGTGTCCTGAGGCGCGCTGACGTTCATGGTAATAATGAGGTATTGTTGTCCCTTGAGTGCTTCGACGATAGAGTTTTCGTCATCGTAGTTCACCTTGGCTGCGATGACACCCTCGGGGAGTTTCGAATCGCTGTTGTAACGGGTGATGGCGGTTATCACGTGCTTTCCGCCTTTGAGCAGCTCCTCGGTAACAAATTTGCCCATGGTACCAGTAGCCTGCGTAGCGATCAGTCCGACTGTGATGAAGTGATAAATACTATGAAGCAGAACTTACGCCAACAATCGCGACCTTCTCAATGCGATTGATGAAGCCGGATGGCTGATCATTGGCGTATTTGGCGATTCTAGGAGCCATTGCGGTTGGGCTACTTTAGTTTGTGCGTCTACAACGAACTTGCTCAACTGATGAATGGGCATGCATGCGAATCAGATTATTACTGCGAGTGAAGATAATAGAGAAAGGCGAAACATCGTTCAAATAAATGTGAAGTTCCATTGGTGGGCTTCGGGTTCAGGCAGGCTGATGGGGGTCGAAAATTGTTAACTCCGAACACCTGGCTGCATCGGCAAGTCTGAAAGTGGTATCAATGCAATTCGAGATCCAGTCCGATCACCCGTAGGTACGTCCAGCGAAGCCGTAAATACGCGCTTTGGTTAGACTGAAAGTTCCTGTTCAAGAATGGCCTCAATGGCATGCAAGTTTCCACAACGCTAGCCATCCTGCTTGTGAATTCCTAGTAATGTTTTCGACCGACAGCACGCTTTTGGCAATTCTGCCAGCCACCTACGATGTGAGGTATTCGGACTTAGGTCCTCGAATGCAGAAAGCCGTAATACAACACAGCTCTTGTTTTGTTTTGTCTCAAGTCTGCAGCATCTCAGCTTGCCCCCTCAATGACGGTGTGTTTTCTTTGGCCTCCATCAGTAAGACTAACACCGGAACGTCGGAGGTGCGACTTTCCTAAACAGGAAGCTTGCCACTCCTCATTTCCATTCTCGGATTTTGCATCCGAGCGGCCCACGCAGCTGGGCAGGCCACATGGGGCATGCGAAAACTCCAGCGATGTGCCTAGCCCCGGAGATAACTATGTCTTTCTATGCTCCGCCGACTAGTAGATCTTAGCACACAAGCTAATATTTCGGTGCACCTTTTGTCCTGGAGTGTCCGGCCCGTCGTGCACAGTTTCAACCGGCAAAGACCAATGGATATGGTGAAGCCACTCGCCGGAAGGCACCCACATGGTTCTCTCAATCACTAACAAGGCAAATATCACACTAGTGCGCAATCTCAAGAGTAGACTTTCGGGTGTCGGACTACTTGATTAGTCTTGGTCGCGAAAGCCCACCTTGGGGCCGAAAGGTCGAGCATCCCACTTCCCGCACCGCACAGACGTTGGAGAATTTGGATGAGTACCTTATTGAGTACTCTTGTCTCGGATAAAGTTCAACGAAAGGTGAGGCTTCAAAAAGCTCAATACTCTTCCTCGAGTTACCCAAATTCATCCGAAGGACACCTGTTTTAGTTGTCGGTGCATCAAGTCTAGCTGCGAAGCAATCACGCAAATGAGGCTTTCAACGCGCGCCATAAAGGTACAGCAATTCTTTTGTACACTTCCACCGAGTACCGTGCTCTTGTGAGTGGGAATAGATATTTACAATGAAGTAGACAACCATGTACAGAGAGTTTTCGGGTCCAAAAATAACGTCACATTTACTCTGTGAGGTTGTCCTTCTCAATGGTGATTGAGTCAATTGTCCAGGTGATTCCGTCCTTAGTCTGCCATTCAGTGTGAGTTGCGTTGGTGTACGACACGATGTCACCAATGTTCTGAACGGCCTTGTTGAAGACCAAGGTGATGTTGTTGTATGCGTACGCATCCAGGGTACCGCAGCCATCGCCGTAGCACTCGTTGCCGGAGTAGAACACGGCAGGCCTCATGCCCTTGGCTATGAAACGAGGTTAGGATGATTTCTCGTATCTATTCGGCTTCGAATATCAACTTACAATCGGACTCCGAAGAGAGTAGCTTTCCCTTGGACCAGACCTTCTGGTCGATCATGTCGGTAGAGGAGTTGAGAGATACTACAATCGAGTTAGCCGGTGCGTTCTGTGTATATCGAATGAATACAGATGCAACTGACTCTCAAAGTCCAAGGTTGCGTTTTCGTCAACCTCAACATACGGCTGGCCGATTTGCCCGTCGGGAGTGTAAGTGCTGGCAGCGACACACCATTGGGTGTTAGGAGCGCTGCAGCCCCATGCGGTGTTGTCAGGACCCCAGTTGAGCAAGGGTTGGACGAAGTTCATCTTCAGAACATCGCCGTTGTTCGGGTTGTCCTGGACACCGATCCACAGCGAGAGCCAGCGCTCACTCTCATTGCTCTTGACCCAGTCCTTCGGAGGAGCAGGAACCTCCATGGAATAGGTAGCCTTCGTGATGTACTGGCCGCCCGTCGTAGGGCCAAGGTAGAACATGTTGCCATACTCGTAGTTGGGGTAGATGTCGGCCTTGGCTCCCAGAGCCAGGGCGGCAGCAGCGGCAAGAACGGAATTGCGCATCTTGAAAAAGTTTTGAGTTGAAAGTAAAACGAGCGACGAGAGATCCTGTCCCTGTGTTTGGTTGTAGTTGGTGGTTGAAAGAGTGTGTGAGGTCGGCCAAGGAGCTAGTGCAGATCGCCAAGTGCTTGAGATGCTTATAAATGCTTCGAAGATTATGGGTTCATTTTAGTTGACACTGACCCCTGGTTGAAACAGCGCTTCGTAGAGGTGGACGAAGACTCTCGTGGGCCGATCTAGCCCGCGGAGAAATTAATCCAACCCACCCGGTTAGTGCGGCATCCAACCGAGCAACTGGATGCAACAGAAAGATGAGGAACGGCGCCAATCAATTTCTTTTCAAGGGGTAAAAAATGGGACGAACGCGTCAATCTTGGTATTGGAATGGGAAAGAAGAATGATACCAACTAATGGGTTCAATCGCATCAGTCCATCTTCGCCTAGAGCCAGTGTTCGACAAAGAGGTTAAAAAAATGGCTCCCCCTAACACGGCAATGATGAGAATTGGAATACGAGGATTTGAAGGATACTCAATTACGACGGGAAGCACGGCTGCCCGAGCGAAAACTTTTTGGAGCACTATTCGCGATGTGGCCCCTAAACCACGGTAAGTGAAGTCATGGCGTTCAGGGCATGATGACTATCTCGCCCGGTTCTCTTTTCTCCTCTGCGGCATCCCACGCTTGTTCCCGATCCTCCAGCCGAAACTTATGAACTGGCCCCATGCCGGCCTTTCTCCCAAGGGGGAGAACTCCGGTTTCTACCATTTTGATGAGCCTTTCGGTCTGCTCCGGAGTGCACATCCACGTTCCCTTGATGGTAAGTCCACGGCCTAGAATGTCCATGTAGCCAAAGTTAATACCGGATAAAACGCTGCCCTCCAAGTTGACTTTAGCGCCGTGCCTGAGAACGTCCATGCAACTGGTAAAATGAGAAGAAGTGGCTGCGCCAGATGGAGACATGTCCCAAAAGGCGTCAGCTGACCCCCGACAAGCCTTGCGGAGCATTTGAGTGTCTTGCTCGACGACGTCGGTGAGTCTGACAGTGGAGACGCGAGCGTTGATGGACGCAATTTGCTCGAGAACTGGTCCATTGCGCCCGATGGCAATGACGTGTGCGCCCATAGCGAGGGCTAGGTGGACAGCTGCACTCCCATACCTTCCTGTCGCCGGGGCGACAATGACAGTATCTCCAGACTTGACATCGATGTCCGCAAGACCGCCGAATGGGACGAGCATACTGAAGAGATGCGTCAAGTCTTCCATTGTGTAACTAAGCCCATCTTGATTAATACTGCCCAAAAGCCTCTCTTCGTTTAAGGGGTGGCAACTCTCCAGAGGAACCTTCGCGTAGTCGGCATACGTAGAGTTGCGCCACTCTCCTCGGGACAGCTTTCGAGTGCCCTCGTCAAAACCTTCCATCATTCCGGAGATCCATATTCCACCCCGGTCCCGGCCCTATATGTATGGATCAAAGAAGACCAATTGCCCGTGTTTCAGCCTTGTTGCGTCGAGTCCGATGTCGATAATTCTGCCGATGGCCGCAAATCCGGGGGTGAAGGGAAATGGCAAAGGATGTCCGCTGCTCGGGTTTCTATACACGTTTGGAGAGTTGGCTCTGACAGAGACAGCAATGACTTTTATGACTGCATCACCTGTGCTTGCAGTTGGCTTCTCGCGTATTTCAAAAATTGCGTCCTTTCCCGCCCCTGGAAGGACAACAGCTCGATTTGTAGTGGTGTTTTCTGAAGACATGTTGAATACAGAAGTCGAATAACATGTACAACAAACGACAAAGGAACTATAGCAACTGCTTCCCGTTTTGTGGTACGGTCTATTGACTTCGTACTCGTAATCGGACTGTTGACGGAGTTTTAAGCGGAAACTACGGGAACTGTTTTATGGCCTTACTTAGTCTAGCTCATTGCGGAAATCCGAAAAGCGCGTATCCTGATTCTCGTAAGGCTTGCCAAGTCTTGAATGACCCGCTTTGGAAAGGAGAGAAGACCACGGATAAGCCAACTAAGCGGAGTTTTTTGTGGTTGCGGACTTGCAATTAGTAATTCACAAACTCCGCAGCCCTGTTTCCATTAAGTTGTACTCAAGGATGTAAGTTTATCGGCCATTGCGTTGAACGCAAAATGCTCTCCAAAGCGTCTAGACAATCTTTCGTGTCATGCATGTGGGTTTTTGTTTTTATATTCCTGGTGTCTCGAGCGGGATTATTCAGAACTCCTCAGTTAATTCAGCAAGATACTTCCGGTGTTGTGAGCATGATGAAGCAGGTTGAACCCCCGACGATACATAAGAAATCCGACCTGATCTGCTTATGCGATGATCGTAGTCTTCAACCTTGATATTCATAACGACAACAGATACTGCCTACCTTTCTGGCTGTTTTCTTTGTTTCATTTTCCTTTCTTTTGGCAGAGCAGTAAGCGAAGAGGTTGGGTGTGGACTATACAAAGGCTTTCGAAGAATCTTTGGTACATATATTACTTACAGAAAGAAACGTCCAAAAAATTGCAAGAAATCAATAGTTTGAGGTTGCTATAGTTTGTGTCATGATCGTCGTACGCGGAAACGTAGCGCCAGCGGAACGAGATTCTGAAAGCAGCCTAGCTTCTGCGCACGGCCTCTAAAACACCTCGGTGATGTTCGATGATCAGGATAAGTCAGCAAATATTACCTCCACTGCGAACAACCCGCTTCGGCACACCGCTCCCCGTCACAACGTGCCCGAGTACTCAACGCAAGCATGGCAGAGACAGCTGATGCAGTCAACGTTCTGTCTAGATTTTTATCCGACGAAAGAATTGATGGAGTCTCAGGGGTCAATCGGTTCTTCGAGTCGCTGCCAACCTCCCAGCCTCGGAATGTGACACCAGCCGCGCCACCTACCGACGCCATAGTCTTCTGTGCTTCGTCCGTGCTCGCCTTGGCCGATGTCGTCTTCTCTGCATTCAATGGAGGAGAACCATCTGGTAACTCTGAACCTGACCAAAAGATTGATCTGTGAGTGTGAATACCTATCCAGTGAGATTGGGCGCCCACAAGAAAAAGACACTAACCCATGCCTCCAGAGACGGAAGACGCACAGTCCTGGTGCTTTGCGGCGGCATCGGTCACTCTACCCCGTTCTTGTATGACGCAGTTGCTAGACATCCAATCTACAACGTAATTGCAGACGAAGTTCAGGGGAAACCAGAAGCACGCGTCTTGCAGCTGATTGCCGAGCGCTGGTTTGGGATTCAAGCCCTCGAAGCCGGTCCGGAGGCTGCCATGGTGCTCGCTGATGACCGAGATAAGTTTGTTGTCGTAGTTGAAGATCGTTCCACAAACTGTGGTGCAAACGCATCCGAGTCTAAGAAAGCTCTTGAGGCCTGTGGAATCGTCTCACCGCGGTCGATCATAGTTGTACAGGATCCCACCATGTCAAAGAGGACCGTTGCAACGTTTGAGAAGACGTATGCCATCAACCATAGATCTACACCTCACATCACAAGCTGGCCAACATTCACGCCAAAGGTTCACGTCAAATCTGGCGTGAATGAGGAGGGAAAACATGATCCACTCGCACTGCTCCAGTACTTCGGGCAACAAAGCCGTGGCATTACCTCAGATGGCCTATGGGACATGGGACGTTTTGTGGACTTACTGATGGGGGAGGTGCCTCGTCTCAGAGATGATGCAAATGGTTATGGTCCCAATGGAAAAGGGTTTCTCGTACATGTGGATATTCCGGAGGAGGTCGAACGTGCCTGGAAATACCTTGACAACGCAATCGGGGCCGCAGGACGAGATCGATAGATGCATGCTGAGTGTAACATGACTGTAGTTCCTACCTAGTAAATGAGAGTGCTTGAAGCTACTCTAGCGCAGAATCATAGCTTGTTTCAGGTACTGATTTGATATTCGTATCCCTAGGGGTTTGGGGCTTGGAATAGAATTTCCGATGCAACGATGCCAACATCACTGGAAACTATTTTTGTTCTCGTGAGATCCTATGGCTTGTAAAGTACACCTGAGCCCATGAGCGACTGTACAAAGCCCGCGACTGATTTGATAGCCACTGCCGCAAGATTGCGAGCACCTTCATATGTCGGGTCGAATGATGCCACAGTCAAAGAAACAGGCTCAGTGGCCCTGGAGATCTCTCTGAAGCAGCCGACAATGTCCGGCTCCAACAGGCCACCAGGCGCTGCAAACCGATTGGCTTTTCCGATAGAGACGTCCAAAGAGTCGACATCGAAATGCACCATTGTGGGACGAAGCTGCTTTCGTTGCAGCACTGTGCTGAGCCCTGCTTTGAAGTCGACTTTCTTCTCAGTATCGCCCCAGATCACGTCGAAGCCGGCCTCTCCTACTCGTGCTCGCTCCAAGTGGTTCACATCTCTCATTCCCACGTGCACCAGACGCTCCAAACTGATAGAGCGATGCCCGGGGACAGTCTCCAGCATTGCTTTCCAGCATTGTCCCGCTAGCATGGCAATGGGCATTGAGTCGAAATAGCCGCTCATGACAGTATCTGGCGTGTTGAAATCATCATGCGCATCGAACCACACGCACCCAAGTTCTGCGTCTCCAAACTTTTGCGCTGTATGCAGCCCGGCGGCCACCCCGACAGCAGAAGTGCAATTTCCAGCGAGAACGATGGGAAACGCGTTCCGCTGCCGCTCTTGTGCGACAAGTTTTGCTATGCGTCGGACAATCTCGAAGCTGCGGCCAATTTCTCCTTCAAATTCGTCTACCGGCTCCACGTATATCTCACGCAACGGTAGACCAAGGTCGCTGAGGCTTTTGGATAAGCCACATGCCTTGAGAAAGGCAGGTCCTGCTCCAGGTCCTTGGTCGCGAAGGCCGACATGATAAGGGGAGATGATCAACGATAAGCATCGAAGGGGTGCTTTGGCCATTTTGATCCCCCGTGTAATGCCAAACGACAACGAAAAGCGGGTGATTTGAATGAAAACTGATCTCTGGAAAGGTTGGACAAGAAGGCTAAAGGTGCGAATCAATCCTCCAAACGCTTTCTGGTCTTCGCCAGAGAGAAGTCAAGTTGTGGGGTGCATCGGTCATACGCTAAGTGGAGAGCGCTGTCAAGTGAAGGGCGCGTCGTAAAGATGAGAAACCCCGATACTGGCAAGTTTCTGCGGAGGCCAGAGGGCGACAATTGAAACCGGCGGGCCAACATCCGTGCTAAGAGGGCCTATTGAGATTTGGACCGGATTTTGATGTCATTGAATCAGTTTTGTTACTTCTTTAGGTTTCTAGTCATTTCAAGAAGTTACACACCGGGAAGAGACCTAAAACCACCGCTCTTACAGCGTAGTATCTACCTACCGTCAGTATCGACACGACTTCAGCTTCAGACATGCATCTCTTATTTGCAAACCCGGGCATCACGAAGGTCGGCGATTCTTGTTGCAGTGTCAAAACAGGAGTTTTGTGGAAAGAAATACACTAGGAAACGTCGCGCTCGGGGAGCAAACTAGAGAGTCGAGGATGCATTTTTGGAACTGAGACATTCTCAACATGGATCCGTATGAAGACCATGTCAACAGCTGTGAACCTAGTTGTGAAAGGACCGAGGAATGGCAAATGTGTTGGTATTTGTGAACGTATTTGATCGGTAATATGGGAAAATCATTGCGTCGAGATTGGCCTCTTGGTTGATCCCTTCTCCCATGACCAATTTTATTTGTACATCTAAACCGTGCAAGTTCCTGACAGAACGTTTGTCTTCAAGAGGCCCAGCTCATGTTTGCCACCCGCTGATGAATCTTCCATCGTAATATCAAATATCGTGCTCCATCCGCTTGCGTCAAGGGTGGCATTGGCACGAAAATACTGAAAACCACTTTTTTCCAAGCCTGGAACTGGAAGGAACGGCACGCTTTCCACTTCCAACTTTGGGAGCAAGACACCTGGCCGAGCGACGCGATGGGCAAGGTGCAGAAGAGGTTGGTTGCTTCCACCAGCTAACTCTTTGCGCAGAGCTATAACCAGAGACAAGTCTCGAGTCGTACCGGTTCCTGTGACGCATGAATCTGTTCGTTGGTACAGCAAGTCGGAATCGACAGGATATCCACCAGTGTTTGAATTGTCAAGAATGAATGTTGTACCGGTAGAAGGTGTCTTGAGCAGAATATTGAAATTGCTGATTCCAGTGCTGGCGTTGATTGATCTGGAGAATTCGAACCAGGTGAACGTGTTGCCCCAGAAGCCATACGACTGGCCACCCCTGCTGCGGGCGCGGCTGGCCACAATCACATCTGCGTCTCGGGACCCTTGGCGATCCAAGTAATCCAATGATACTTTCAGGTCATCACCGTTGATACCCGTTTCCACATTATTGCGGACTCTAATGCGCCCTTCAAACAGCAAGCTGCCGTCCGATTGCAGCCGAGGAGGATCCACGTAGGGTTTGATATCGACAATATCTAGTGGCTCTGTCAATGTCACTGACGCGGGAACGGTATCGATCATGCGCTCGAAGATTCGGGTGCACTTTGACTTGAATATGCCAGGATCCGAGAGAGAAGACATGGTAGCGTTACCGTTGGAACCAAAAATGCGCTTGTCCGAGTTCATTGTGTCATTCGCGCCGACCACCAGAGGGTTAGCTGTCTCGTTTTCAAGATACTCAGTCACAACTGCGTTGTCGAAGTTGGTCGGAGAAGTATCGAAATGAGCGATGTTCTCTTCGGAAGTCTCGCCGGCTACCATTTCTGGGAAGTCGACACTATGTATGTTGCCCAAGCTGTGACCGCATGCTACCATCGTAATCATGTCCTCTGCATACGTCTTGTTAGGGCGCACACCGATATGGGCCTTTCCAGAAGGCTGTGGTCTTACCATCGTTGAAGCCCGCCGTCTTAAACGTTTGGCGCGTACTTTCAAGGTCATCTTCCGGCTTGGGAACCCCGGCAGGCCCTGCTTCAGTTGCGTCGATACGACCGGCTCGGAAAGGAATTTTCGGCCCATCACACGCCGCAGCTGCAGCCACGACGCTGAGAGCTAGAAGATCAGAGACTGATGATCTAGGCGTGAGAAAATCCCACATTGCTGCAAACGTGTTGTTGAAAGCAGAGCCGATGTTCTCAGGCCGCTCAAGCTCGAACATGAGTGATGCATCGAGCCCACCAGTGCCAGTTGCCGCGTCGAACGTAGACATGTCATGGAATGCACTACGTATCCACTCGGCCGAATTCTGGACCCCAGGCATACCTGAGCCATGGCTGCAAGGCGTGACCACTGCGATTTCTATTTGTCAGACTCTAAGATGAAATGGAATAGACGTGAAGTGAGTTGAAGATGAACACAAACAGTCAGAGAAGCCAAATCGGATGTAGCCCGAATGCATGGCTAGAATGTCCTCCAAATGGTCGTATTTGGAAGGCCAAACATATGACTCCGATGCTGAAACCAAGAGGCCCATCATTAGAAGAGATGATCTCGCCATTTCGAGGTCTTATCTAATGGGATCGAAAGCTTGGAGAAACTTTCTGGAGCAAAACAAAACCGTGTTTCTTGTCTAACGCGCCATCCAGACTTTTAAACCGTACCCAGTCCGTCAGCATCGCCAAGATCGCCAATGCAACCTGCCTTCTTCGTCATCAAAAAGAGCCGGTGGGATAGAGTAAAATCACACGAGGGTTCACCGAATACGAGAGAGCCTGGAAGTCACCTTCTAGATTATGCTTAATTTGTTGCCGAATCTGCAGGTCCACCCGTTCGACTGACCCTTTCCGACCAATGGAGAGTTCTGCTTTACTACGATGTCCTCTTCGTATCTGGAGTGCAACACCGATACGAAATTGACAAATACGCGAGAAGACAGACATGGCCTGACGAGAAATGCATGTTTGAGCCCTTATCAAATGAGCCCATCATTTCGATTTAGCGATATCAAAAGAAGGCCAAAGCGTTTGGTGGGCTGGCAACCGCTCCAGGAACCTAGTGGGGACGGTTAGATAAATTATCATCCAGACCCTCGAGAACGGACGAAGAAGACCTTACATTCATCGGTGAGCTCGACAGAAAGAATTCATATCGGTGGAGTGACGAGCAGAGGCGGGAGAGATGTTCCAAGTAGAACAACTCTCCTATCGGCATCCCCCATCCGGCAAGCAGCCATTCGTGCAGATGCCACTCCGTGTCCTTGCATGGCCAGACTTCAAGAGATCGTGTATCTCCACAGATGGCCGCGATTTGGTTGTTCCAGAGGAATTCGAGGAGTTCAACGGATGGCTTGACGCCTATGTTATCAGGCTTACATGTTTTGTAGAGCTCATCGAGTTCCCGTCGCCGCTCGAGTGTCATCGACTCATACTGGGCGAGGTACCCAAAACGAAGAACTACAATATCTCCTGGTCGTAAGACGTCTTTTCCGAGACCCTGGGCGGTCATTGCCTCCATCAATCCGTTGAAAGGAACTTCATGGGATGAAAAAGCATCGACGACAACCCCTTGCTTTTGCGCCCAAGCGTACCAGTCAATGAAGACAGCTCGGCCGGCAATGCCCTTGTGAGAAACGTCTGACCAAAATTTAATATCTGTTAATGGCTGCGGCAAGTAATGGCAAACTCACGTTGTATGCCATTGGGTACGGGAGAGCCCGCAAAGTCAGCGGCGGTGCGTCCCATGTAGTAAAGCTAAATTGAACGGGTCAATCATCAATCGATCTGATGTATTGATGGCACCTGTGAAGATGCACAGAACTAACCCCTTGTTCTTGGTATGCGTAATGCCTAAAGCCGTCCCACTGGGAGCTGCACTGGGAATTGAAGCTCCACTGAAAAAATGCTGTCAGCTCGACTCATTGATCAAATACTCTAATTCGGGAAACCCGTTTGACACATACTTCGTCATCGTGAGCATGCTTAAGGGGTGCCTTATTGATGCTGTGCAACTCGAGTAGCTTCCGGGAAAACTTGGGGTACGAGGCGCCAGTCAAAGACCAGCTTCAAACCCACTTAACTCAGCAAATAACCAATGGAGTTGATTCAAGCCTGTGACGTACTTCAGAGAAATCCTTTGGCCAGTAATGATGTTTTTCTTGGCTGCACTGGCGACAATGTCGTCTGTGAGTAGATTGAGAGTGCCTAGCTGATCGTCGGGGCCCCAACGACCCCACGCATTACCGCGTGGTCCATTCTTATCAAGAGGAAGATCTTCAAACGGTGGAAAATCAATTGTCGTCATTTTGAAGCTGGCCGTTGAAAGTTGCCCCAGAGAAACTGACAGGTGAAGAGATTGCACTCGTAAGGCATAGACGTGTTACACTCGGTGTGCTGGAACAACTCTGCAGGGGTTCAGCACAACGTCTCTCGCCCAACTTAATACAATACAGCGAGAAGCACTCAGCATCTACATATGGAGGAATACTTAGCCCCCTCGGCTGACAACGTGCGTTTCTTCACCATCTGTGTGTACCAGTCGCCTGTAGAAGGTGGTCTTTGGTGGATCTGGACTCGCCCCGAAGCTTTCCAGCGTGACACCGGAGTCGCCCCGCCGTCGGAAAGGCCCCGACGGAATTCAAGCCGAACACCTGCATCGAGCCTGCCGGGAATGGCTAAACCAAGTCTAGTCAGCGGGCTGGATGTTTCGATTCACAGACGAAGGAATTATCAGCGCCCTCTCCCGCTTATCTGACATGGAATGCGGGGAGGATCAAAAGGGAAAGGATGCATGATCTTGGTACAAGCTGAGGGTCAGCAGATTCGAACGAGCAACAACAAGGATCCCGCCCGGCTCACTAACTCGTGACAAAGGATATCCAGTTTTAAATATGTGACATGCCCCCCTCCCCCCGGAATCAAGCTCATCACATTCGAATCCTCCATGCGATTTACGCCTTTTGATTTTTTCCTATTTGAAAACATGGCACAACAATCGGAAATCTGCAACCGTGAAATGGCCAAAATGGACGTCAAACACCTAGAGTCAGGTTCAAGCTCTGACCCATACGCAAGTCTATCGCCAGAGGATAGGGAACTTATGAGAATCTATGAGGGAAAGAAAGGAAGAAAGATTGTCAAAAAGGTCAGCTGAGCTGGATTCACGACTCGCCGTTTGCCACATCAAGTGCGCAAAGACTTTTGACTTGTTTGTGTTACTAAGAAGGGTACCACCTAGATTGATTATCGCTTGATTCCAATCATGGGTATTCTATACCTTCTCTCTCATATTGACCGGGGAAACATCGGCAATGCAAAGATTGAGGGCATGGACATAGATCTGGGGCTAACAGGCAACCAATACAATATCGCGAGCACCATTTTCTTCGTTCCATACATCATCTTTGGTGGGCTGCATGCATTATTAAGTAATAGACCCAGTACCCATTGAAGCTAATCAATTTCCTTGACTAGAAATTCCTTCGAACATCATTCTCAAAAAGGTCCGTCCCAGCATGTGGCTATCCGCCCTCGTTCTTTCATGGGGAACTGTAATGACTCTCATGGGAGTTGTGAAAGACTTTCAAGGGATGGTGATCTGCCGGGTCTGTCTTGGCCTTTGCGAGGTGGGTTAGTCCCTTTCTAAATGCTATGTCGAGATGAGAAAGTGCTGATATAAGTTCATGGCGAATAGGCAGGTTTCTTCCCGGGCGCTGTATACATTGTGAGCACGTGGTATCCCCGGCACGAGCTGCAACAACGTCTCGCCATCTTCTATACTGCATCGGT
The DNA here is from genome assembly GCA_025328345.1 of Colletotrichum sp. SAR11_59. Lineage (NCBI taxonomy): Eukaryota > Fungi > Ascomycota > Sordariomycetes > Glomerellales > Glomerellaceae > Colletotrichum > Colletotrichum sp. SAR11_59. Next base: position 15,068 of record JAKMXC010000288.1, read on the forward strand.
ATTTTCGGGTGCATTGAGCGGACTTCTAGCCTTTGCAATAGCCAGAATGGATGGTGTTCGCGGCATTGAGGGCTGGAGGTGGATATTCCTCCTTGAAGGTACAGTGACGATTGCTGCAGGTGCCGGAATGCCCTTCCTTATTCTCGACACCCCAGAGAAAGCGAAATGGCTTACCGAGGACGATCAAAGATTCATCGATGTACGTCTTCGTCTGTCTGGCGTTCGATCTGGTACCTAGGAAGGTGATAAGCTCTCTTGGCGACTACTTTTGGACACTCTTCTCGACTGGAAGATAGGACTTGGCATCCTTCTTGCCTGGGCTGACTCTGTACCGAACGCCGCGTTCAAATTCACAATGCCTCAAATTATTAAGCAGCTTGGCTTTTCTACGGAAAAAGCGCAGCTGTTGACGATTCCACCGTATTTCTGCGGTGGCATATCGGCATGGCTCATAGGCAGATTTTCAGACCGATTCTCTTGGCGGATGCCTTTCATCATTAGACCGATGACTATCTTAGCAGTGGCACTTGGAATCTTGTTTCACTTCTCTTCGGATGTGGCCAATAATGTCCCAGCCATGTATGTCAGTGTCATATTAGCACAGATCGGCATATATCTGCTTCTGCCTGGCATAATGTTACGACCTATAAACAAGGATAACAGCTGAACGACCTACTTAGGCGTTAGGCGGCTAAGATAGGACATTTATACTACAGGATTATAGGAATAATAAGGACTTACTTAGAAATAGAAGAACTATAATATAAGTCACGTAATAATAAGATAAGATTAAGTAAGTAGTATAGATCACTAAACGTTTAGTAGTAATTACTAAGCACTTACTAATAATTACTAAACGCTTATTAGTACTTAATTAGCGATTAGTAGTAGGATAAGGTAACTATTTAGAACTTATATATAGTATAACCTTAAGCCTAACTTATAGTTAGACTTCTATAGCTCTTTAATAATTAACTTCTTAGTATTTATCTTTAGGATACTTTTAGCTTACTTTTATTACGAATTACTTATTAAGCTTAAGACTAATTACCTTAGCTTCTAAAGATTAATCTACTATAAGTTTATAACTTAGACTATAACTTTAATATACTGTTATAACATATTAATCCTTAGCTTCTATTAGTAGACCCTACTATTAGATAGCTAACTATAATACTTTAATTGCTTCTATTTAGTAAGTTAACTATTAACGCTTACTAATAGTAAAACAATAAGTATGTCTTTTTGCGCTTTAGCTAAGTCCCCTACCTTAGGATCTTTATCTTCCTTATATAACTAGCCTTAGAGCCTAGCGTAGAAACTTACTAGCGTTAAAGATTATAATATACTAGACCTTAAATATAACTCTAATAGAGAAGGTTCCTTCACTAAAGAAGGGTATAAAAAACTCTAACATATTATCTAGAAATAAGATATTAAATCTAAGGAAATATAAACTTTTATTAATAAAAGTAAGCAGGCTATAAATAGCCTTAATAAATAACTCTAGAATACTAGATAAGCTTATAAGAAACTAGAAAAAGATATTAGAGGAGATATTAACTTTAAGTAAGTTTAAAAGCTTTAGGAAGAGCTTAATACCTTTTAAGCTACTATAAATATTATTACTACCCTTATTAGAGGATAATAAAAGCTTAAACTTAGCGCCCCTATTACCTATAATAGTACCCCTAGATAACTTAAGTTATTCCTAATCTAAGTTAAGAACTATTAAAACTTCTATTATAGTAACTTTACTAGTTAGACTAAAAAAGTAGTTTATATAGCTACTTACCTTTATAGAAAAGCCCTTAAGTAGTTTAAACCTATTTAAAAAGAATTTTTTAAGTGCGAAATACTAGATAAATGCTCTACTAAGACCTATAATATTTATAGTAGCTTCTAAGGATTTAAGGACGCCTTATACTCCCTCTTCTAAGACCTTAATAAGAAACAATAAGTAGAAAGGGAACTAGTGTAACTATAATAAACTAAGTCTACTAAGGAATATACTACTATGTTCTAATAACTTAGCGTCTAACTTAACTTTACTGAGGAAACTAAGATCTTTATATTCTATTAAGGACTTAAGGATAAAGTTAAAGATAAAATTATTAAGATTAACTATCCTAAAGACTTCTTATAGTATACTAACCTTACTATTAAAATTAATAACTAACTTTTTAAGCGCTATAAAGAAAAAGGTGAGAAGTAATAAGGACTAAACTTTAGATATAAGTATTAATAGTAACCTTAATAGAAGTTTAACTACTAGTAGAACGATAATAAACCTTATAATAACTAGAGTAATATATAATAAAGTACTACTTATAGATAATATAGTAGACCTATAGATCTTAGTATAATAACTAAGCTTAATAATAAGAAACTTTAGAACCTTAAGTGCTATAACTATAATAAGTAAGGATATATTACTAAGGATTATAAGTAACTTAAGAAGCTTCTTTAGAAACTAGTAGCTAAGTAACCTTAATAAGTTAATATAATTATAAAAGCATTATATATATTATAATCTTAGACTAGATACTATAATAATAACTATTAAATTTACTTTAAAGATAAGGAAATATTAAGATACTATCTAAGGGATAGTAATTTAAGATAAACTAGATATAATATAACTATCTTAGACCTTTATCTTAAGACCTTAGTAATAATATATACTAGTAATAATAAGATTATAAGAAAAGTAGCTAAATAGCTTAATAAAATACTATAGATTTAGTAGTTTAAACTTATTAGTACCTCCTCTACTATATAAGACTAAGAACTAGAGAATAATAATAAACGAAAGTTTATATACTTCTAAAAAGCTAAAAACCTATACTTAGAATAAATCTAAGAAGAACCTTATAATCCCCTATAGGAATAATAACTAAGAGCTATACTCTTATATATAGAATAATATAAAAACGCGTATAGAAATCCTACTAAGATTAAATAAATTAATTAAGAACTTAACGAATAAGTTAAAGAAGAATCTAAAGAAGAACTAGAATACTAATATAATCCCCTAATAGAGTAATAACTCCTTAATATAACTAGTAACTAGACTTTTAGAGAAAGCGAAAGTTTACCTTATAACTTAGATAAACTTTATAATATTATTTACTAATATACTTAAGTAGAAATTGCTTATAAGTTTACCTTTAATATAAATAACTCTAGCTTTAAAGAGGAACTTAATAATAAGGGAAATAAAATCTAGTAATTCCTAAAGTATTAAGAAATTAATATACTCTAAAATAAGTGGTAATACTACTTCTATAGCACTTTAGCAAACTAATAAAATAGAAACTATACTTTTTAGCTATATATAGAAGACTACCTAATTTTAAGAAGTAACTACTAACTTTATTAAACCCTCTTCTAGCCTTAATACTTCTATAATAAGTATAAAGAATATATAGGAGAAAAGTATAATTACTAGTTCTACCCTAGAAGATATAATAATAAGCCTATTTATAAGATTTATTTAATATCTACTATAATTAGATAGACTATAGTATTATTTAAAAATAACCTTATAGTCTTTAGACCTAGCTTTTAGTTTCCTATAAGATATTAATATAATAATAATATAAAGTAGGATAAATATTAGTAAGATAAATATTAAGTTTACTACTAAGAAAAGGTATATACCTAGAGAATTATAAAGAATAGACTTAGACCTCTATAAGTTAGAATCTATAAGAATAGCTTCTTAAAGGTATAATAGGAAGGAAAGTAGATTACCTACTTTAAGTAATTAGAGTAGTTAAAAAACTAAACTTACCTACTAATAATAGATTATAATAAGTAACTAGGAAAAAATCTATTTATTAGATATTATAAAGATATAAGAATAATATAGAACTTAAAGTTACTATTAATAAATAAATAATACTTATACTAATTAATAGTAAAGCTAAAGTAAATTTTATTACCCCTTAAGCTATTAATAAGCTAGAAGTATAATAAAGAGGAAAAGAATAATTATACTTTCTATATATAGTAGAAGGAGAAGAATTTAAGTATAAAGGAGGTACTATTTATAATAAGACTACGCCCCTTAAGATAAGCTACTTAGATTAAAAAGAAAGAATCTAATTTAATATTACTAATATAGGAATATATAATATAATACTAAGATTACTTTAGCTATAAATAAATAATTTATAGATAGATTAAAGTAATAGCTAACTCTATTAGAATTATAACGATTTAGTCCTTAAGTAGCCCTACTAAAATTAAGCCTTAAATAAGTTAATATAATTAGGAATAGTAAAATAATACTTCTATTACCTTAAGGTAAAAGAAGCTATATTATAATTACTAAAAACAATAGATCTAGAATAAAAGAATAATCTACTTCTATCTATCCTAGAAGAATATTAAGTTTATAAGAAACTCTTTATAGCTAAGCTAGAGATTAGACTACTTAAATATACTAATTTTAACTATAAGATTCCTTTTAAGGAAGGAAAAAAACTACGTTTTAATAAGATCTATAGACTTAACTAAATAGAAATAGAAGCTTTAGATAAATACCTTAATGAAAACCTTAAGAAAGGTTATATTAAACCTTTAATATTACTAATAAGAAGCTTAATCCTATTTATGCTAAAGAAAAATAGAAAACTATAACTATACGTTAACTACTACATACTTAACGAAATAATAATTAAAAATCGCTATCTACTATTACTTATTAATAAAATAAAACAACTCCTCTATAGAGCTAACTAGTTTATAGCTTTTAACTTTAAAGATACTTATAACCTAATTAGGATAAAGTAGGGAGAAGAATAGAAAACTACCTTCTAAACATAAAAAGGATATTTTAAGTACCTAGTTATACCCTTTAGTCTTACTAATACCCCTATAATATTCTAAAATATAATTAATTTAGTTCTATATAAATATATTAATATCTATATAGTTATCTATTTAGATGATATTCTTATTTTCTCCCTTATACTTAAGTAATATAAAATAGATATATATAATATCTTATAAGCTTTCTAAGAAGTAAAACTTCTAGTTAAACCTAAGAAAAATAAATTTTATATATAATAAGTAGAATACCTTAGATTTACTATTACTTTAAGAGAGATTAATATATTTAAAAATAAAGTTAAAGCTATCTAAGAATAGCTAACCCTAACTAACTTTAAGGAAGTCTAAGGATTTTTAGGTTTTATTAACTTCTATTAAAAGTTTATTAAGAACTATAGAAAAATCAATATAGCTCTTATAAATCTTAGCTATAAGAATAAACTATTCTGATAGAAAGAACTATAGTAAATAGCTTTCTAAAGAATTAAGGACCTTATTACTAGTAAACTAGTCTTTATTATTCTAGACCCTACGAAATAGTTTAAAGTAGAACTTAATATATCTAATTATATAATTAGAGTATAATTATTATAATAGGACTTAGAAGGATACTTATACTCCTATACTTTCTTTTCTAAGAAACTTAAAGGACTAGAACTTAACTATAAGATCTATAATAAGGAACTTATAGTAATTATTAAAGCCTTTAAAGAATAGAGACCTAAGCTCTTAGGAACTATCTATAAAGTATTTATATACTTAGACTATAAAAATCTTATATACTTTATAACTTTAAAGGTACTAGAAAAATAATAAATATAATAGTTAGAATTCCTATCTAGATTTAATTACTAAATTATCTATTAGAAAGGATTAGATAATAGTAGAGCTAATACTCTTAGCTAAAGACTAGACTATAATATCTTAGTACTTAAAGAAACTTAGGTAATTCTTAAGAAAGATAATAAAGGAGACTTAATACTAGTAGTTAAGCTCTTAATAATAGCTAGACGATCTAATATTAGCTTACTTAGCAAACTAAATAATAAAGTAATTATAGAGTTCTATACTTACTTTATATATAGTTACTAAGGAATTATAAAAACCTAAAAATAACTATAATAATAGTATAGAGAAAAGGTTACTAGAGAATATATAATAAAAGCAATTAAGGATTATAAGGTTTGCTTTAAAAGTAAACTTACTTAATATTAGCTTTATAGTATACTATAACCTTTACTTATACGATAAACTACCTAGTAATCTATATTACTTAACTTTATTATTAAACTACTAAAGTCTTAAGAACCCCTTATAGGAGTATATTATAATAGCGTTCTTATTATTATAGATTAACTTATAAAGTATACTTATTTTATCCTATATAAAGAAGCAAGTAATACTAAAGAATATACCTATATATTCCTTAAGTATATTATTACTAACTATAGAATACTTAAGGAAATTATATTAGATAGAGATAAGATCTTTACTTCTAACTTTTAGAAATTAATTATATTATACCTTAGTATTAAATAATTAATATCTACTATATTCTACTTATAGATTAATAAATAAATAGAATAGATTAACTAAATCTTTAAAACCTACTTCTACGTTTATATTAATTATAACTAGGATAATTAGGTAGTACTACTACTAATAGTTTAGTTTACCTATAATAGTGTAATAAGAGAAAGTACTAAAAAATCCCCCTTCTACTTTAACTATAGATTTAAACCTACTACTTATAGAGAACCTTAAGTAGGCTTAGCTATAGTAAAAGCTATTACCTTAGTATAATAAATTAAAAATATCTAGGAAAACATATAAAAAGAGCTTAAATTTATATAATAACGAATAATATAGTTTAGTAATTAATAAAGGATTAAGGGACTAACTTTAAAAGAGGGAGATAGCACCTACTTTATATAATAAAACATTAAAATAAAGCGACTAAACGATAAACTTAACTATAAAAATCTTAGACCTTTTAAAATCTCATAAGTTATTTTACTAGTTAATTATAAACTTAAACTCCTAGAAACTATAAAATATTACTTAATATTCTACGTTTTACTCCTTAAACTAGCTTTATAAGGATTATAAATAAATAATATTATTATCATAGAAGATAATAAACTAAAGTATAAAGTTAAATAAATTATTAACTACTTTAAAGAACTAGAAGGATATTAGTACCTTATTAAGTAGAAAGGATATAGTTATAAAGATAATATATAGGAACTAGCTAAAAATATTATTAATATAAAAAATAAACTTATAACTTACTAGTAATAGCACTAAGAATAGGAAATAATACTAATAGTAACTATAGCTTCACCCCTAATAAATATTACTAGCTACTTATATATTAGATACTTATATAAATATATTAGACTACTAATAGAAGTAGATAGACTATAATAAGGGAAACTATTTATTTACCTAAGAATACCTAAGTATAACTAAAACTCCCCTAATAAGAAAGCTAGAGTACTAGGATTTTAGTTAAGAATAATATCTAAATCTAATACCTCTAAAGTACCTATTAACTACGCCTCTAAAACTAGAGAAAACTTAGCTAGAAGATCCTTTAATACTCTATCTTCTTCTATAATAACTAAAGTCTCTTTATAACTTTTCTTAAAAACTATTTACTTTACTTTATAAATATAATCTAACTTAGTAAGAGCTTTATTTACTTTAGCTTATGCTTTCTAGAACGCCTCTATTCTTTTTTAAAATAACTTCTTAGTTTCCTCCTCCTTATTATCTAGATAATAAGACTTTACTATTAAACGCTTTACTATAACTAGTTAATAAGAATAAGGAAAGGTATAGAAGAACCTATATTAGTAAATTATATTATTAGAAATATTATAAGAATAATAAGTACCCCCTATAACGATATACTCTTTATAAACTAATAAACTAAGTAGTATCTTATAATATAAACCTCTAGAATAATAATAATAATAAAGTATAACTTTAAAACTATTCTTAGTAATATTAAGAGAATAGTAGTAATAATAAAACGTAGAAATCATAAGATTATTAGTAATATAAACTAATATAGTATTAGTATTATAAGTAAATTAGGAAATATAATTAATAGATCCCTAACCTAAGACTAATAACTTACTTATATTAGGTCTTAAGGATAAGACTTTTAGAGAAGGGATTTAATGTTATAACCTATAAATAAGGATAATAGCTAAATAACCTACTTAAGCGTTAGGTAGCTAAGATAGGATATTTATACTATAGGATTATAGGAATAATAGGGACTTATTTAGAAATAGAAGAACTATAATATAAGTTATATAATAATAAAATAAGACTAAGTAAGTAGTATAAATTACTAAGCGTTTAGTAGTAATTACTAAGCGTTTACTAATAATTACTAAACGCTTACTAGTACTTAACTAGTAATTAGTAGTAGGATAAAGTAACTATTTAGAACTTATATATAGTATAATTTTAAGCTTAGTTTATAGTTAGACTCCTATAGTTCTTTAGTAATTAACTTCTTAGTATTTATCCTTAAGATACTCTTAGCTTACTTTTACTATAAATTACTTATTAAGCTTAAGACTAATCACCTTAGCTTCTAAAAACTGATCTACTATAAGCCTATAACCTAGACTATAACCCTAGTATACTGTTATAACGCGTTAATCCTCAGCTTCTGTTAGCAGACCCTACTGTTAGATAGCTGACCGTAACATATAACTGCCTAGATAGGAAATAACCTCGCTCTCTCGTGGAAACGATCTATTAGTATAGCTTAGCTGCTTGCTGCTGGTAATTTAGGCAGTAAGTGAAAGTCTGCAATCGCTCGCTGGATTCATCCTGCATTTACTAATGAGTATTAGGCCTCATTGGAACTAATGTCTTCCTGGATAAGGAGGGCCCGAAGTATCCTACAGGATATGGCACTTCGCTTGGTATTATCTGTCTAGGTCTAATATCCGCTGTTCTTTTGGAATTTTTACTGTGGAGACTGAACAACAAGAAGTCTAAGTTGTCTCAGCACGAAGTCAGGGAGAGGTACTCTTAAGAACAACTAGACGGAATGGGGGAAAAGAGCCCGCTATATCAATATACCTTGTAGAACCTTAAGACTTGATATCTCTTGGGAGGGTTGTTTAAATACGCAGAAACTTCCACCTTATTCGCCTATGTGTCCATCCCTGGACGATTGATCCAATCCAGACCCGCAGCATATTACCACACGCAACCAGTAGGAAACATCAGAACAAAAGTTTCTTAAATCCAGGTCAACTTCGGAATGGAGCTTCAATAGCAATTCGATTTCTGGGTGGATTCCCCAAGGAAGAACCAGTGGTGGAAGAAATGTCGTTCTAGTTCACTAGTCGCGTGCTGTTCTTCCCCAGAATCAAAATCACGAAATGAAATGTCCCATCCGTCATCTCAGCTCAGCTAAGGTATGCCGGCACCGAAGTCTATATGCACGAACCAATCCAAGATACCAGCCACTGGAACTGGATGAGGAGAGGGATGAGGTATTTCGAAACAGCAGGTCTTTATCTAGGGGTCATGTGTAGGTAGGCTTGGCAAGGCAGTTCAGTACGAATAGATTGAGAGTAATAACAATTTTACAGCCACAGGCAATTCTCAAGATGCAAACCTCCATCCATTGGACTCGCCGGAGACTCTTTCATGCTCATCCAACTCTTTGTTCTTCTTCCAACAGTACCACTTGGTAACGAGGACAAAGATTACTGTCAAACCACACCCAACAATGATTGCGCCACCTCCCGTCTGATAATATGGCTCCTGGTCTCGAAGGAAAAAATACGGGGTGAACCAGTGAGAGACAGACGAGACACAGTTGGCAATAGCGATCAGAGCAGCCCTCTTGGTCCGTGGTCGTGGCACAACAGTTGTTTCCCAAGATATTTGAAGCTATTGTGGTCAGTAACAGACACTTAAACACGCAGGGAACAGTCTTTAACACTTACATTAAGGCCGACAAATGGGCCAGTGACCAACAAGATCATGCAGAAGTATCTGGCCCCAACGTTCAACGTTGTGATCATTACAACACATGCAACCAGTGTCAACAGAATTGGCACTATGATGTGGTAGCCATGCTCAAGCATTCTCCCAGATGACCAGGAAACTGCCAGAGTTACAAGAAAGGCAATGATAGGAGGCGGCGCTTGAATGAGATACGTGGTGGTGTCCCCAAACCCAAGAGTGGCGAGAATCTAAAGAAGATGTAAGTAAACGTGCAAGCCAAGGTTGTATAAGTATAGATAGATATAACCGAACGATGGCAAGAAGTCTTTGTAAGACTGCGCAATGATGAGAAAAAAGTGGATAGCAGAGAAAAAGTACGTGAATGGGTCTTTGAGTGCCATCCACACCCCTCCCCAGTAATCTCCCTCGTCATCTTCAGCTCGACCGCCAGCCGACACAGTTTGTCTGTATTGAGCCATTTGTGACTCCTCAGCAGTGAGGAAATAGGTGCCAGTTGACTCGGGAAAGTTGGGGACAAACCAGAAACTGACTAGACCAATCGTGATACTGACAATACCTGGACCGGTGTCAGAAAAGACAACATTACCATATGCACAGCAACTGACCTTCAAGTAGCAGAAACCATTGCCATGCTGACATTCCAGCTACGTCGTCCATATTCTGGAGGATACCGGCAGCCAGAAGGCCCGAAATAGCCTGCGAAATGGTGTTTCCAGCGTGCCAAATTCCCATGCGGAGAGGAGACTCGTGCTTCGTGTACCATGACGACGTCATGAGAGAAACAGCTGGGACAAACGGACCCTCTGTTAACCCTACGACAAAGCGGCACAAGAGGATCCCCAGCCAGCAGTGACAGCAGGCATACATAGGGTGGTGACAGACCACCCGAGCATACAGCATGGAAGCAAAATTCGCGGCTTGCCTTTCGTAATGATGACATTTGCGGGAACCTGCGAGATGATGTATCCGACGTAAAAAAGGGAAATACCGGCGGACCACATGGTGTCGGACATGTGAAGATCATCTTGCATGCCGGCTAGTCGCGCGTTCGATACGTTGATCCGGTCCAAGTAACTTGACATGGTTAGCAATGACTTCCCTGCCGACAAAATAGGCTTGAGTTGGAGCAGACCCGGGGTCCGAAACTCACTTCATCATGAGCATGGCACAAACCATGGGTAGGAATTTCCAATCAAGACGTTTTCGAACGGCTTTGTCGAGTGCTTTGAGTTCTTCAGGGGTCTTATTCCTGATGAGGTCGTACCGCTCCAGTAGAGGGTCGCGGGCAGGGGCATTTTCTTCCCACTCGATCCCAACCTTGACATCGACTGAGCCGCGTGTCGAGTTACGAGAAAGCGTCATGTTTGCCGAGGTATGTCTGTGAGTTGAAGTAAGATGAATTGGGTCTGAGGTAGGAAGTAGGAAACGTTTGGAAAAGGCACTCTTTGAAACAGTCGAGACCCTTTTGTACTTCAGGTTGTCATGCCTGAGACTTTGAAAGATCTGACCACGAGGTGACCACGAGCTCAACTCGGAAAAGCATGATGGCCAACAGTTTCCCCGCATTGAGACCCCGTTTCCCCGCGGATCCAACGATCATGTATTTGTTGCGGGTTGTCTGGGGTCAGCTACTGTCACTATCGGAAGGCCTCCGGAAGGCAGAGACTCTGCTCGGACTTGGTCCGCGTTGGCAACCCCGTGAGTGGGTAAGCGCTTAAGGTAAATGTCACGCCAAGACTGCCAAGGGGGAACTACTCAATTCAGTGGCCGAAAATTGACCTCATGGCCTGATGTTTGCTCACCGACATCTGTATTGATACACGCCCACCTTTTGAATCTGGCCTCCACTACGTGACACTGCCGCCCACAAACTTTTATCTTGATCTAGGAGGAAGATGCATCACTCCAACGTCTTCAGATACTTGAAACTGGCCAAAGAAAATCACTCCGGTTAAAGTAATACTAGAGAGTCTGCTCGTTCATCAATCATCCTCGTGCCACGATGGGAAACCAACAGGCAGGAATATCTGTTCAGGCTTCGGCTTTTTAATGAGAGATAGACCAAATTCTTGAATTCAGAGGAGCTTTGGTGTATGTTGAATAGATTTTCCGCCCGGGCATCTCGGTGGATTGGGGTTGACTGGCGAAAAGAGAGGTTTGGGGGGACCTGGCCTTTTGCCCAACTCACCCAGCTTTCAGTCAACCAAAACTAATTGGCAACGTGGGCGATATAAACTCCAATTTGCAGCCGGAGGATTGAAAAGCCTGAGGGGGCATTAGTATAGCCCGGGCGTTTCCCCTGATTAAGAAAATGTGCATCGAATGAGTTGTTGAGATCGACGTGGAATAATATGCGGGAAGTTCACCCAAGAGTTGGTCTTCAGACATGTTAGCAGATGGGTGATTGATAAGGGACTGAAGAGAGCAATAGCTGTCTCACACTGGATATCGCATTGTGACTATCCATCATACGCGTGGAGAGACCTAGCAAGACCCGCTGAAAAGCTGCAAGTGCAGGGAATCTTGATGCCGCAATCGTTACAAGCGTCGAAGACTTATTGATTATTTCCGTCACTTCAGCGAGTCGACGCCCTGCAGAATTCTCCCGGCCAATACGCCAGTTGAGACACGCGAAAGTAACGGCAGCTTGAAAGACGTCGTATGCATCAATGAAATTGCAAATGAAAGTGCCTTGGGTAAATAGGTCGTAACATCGATTGACAAATTGCCGAGATGTATTGATAGTGTCCAAATCAAGATCTTGAGTGCTGCCAAGCAATGGACCGATACTCTCATGTGTTGGAGGCGTTGACGAGGTGAGATGTACCAAAGCTCGACAAGACAATTGATGAAAAAGGTCCGAAAGCTGCTGATTAGATGACGAATGACGATCTCCGTTGGGAGGCAGGTCTCTCCAATGAATAATGTTACTATAAGTGAGCAGAACATCGTCCTTTCTTCCTGCTCGGATGCTCGATATTAATTGTGAATACAGTATGAGGTAGCGACTGATAGGCAACCTCTTAGACGATACATCCGCCAATCCGAGCACATGGCCATCTTCCATTGGGAGCTGTATTGTTTTTGTCAGCTTCAGAACGACTGGCATTGTATTTTGCTCTTTAGGTGCTCTACTCACCCGAACTGAGATGTCGTCATCCTGAATACTAACGAGGCGGTCCATCACAAGACTAATCATCCTAGAGCTAAGCTTAGTCCCAGAACAGAATGTGAATCACAAGCAAAGTACCATACCGGTCAAAGTAGTAAACAGTCCAGAATAGCCATCGCCGTCTGGTGGCCTCTGATATCGTCAAGTTGGAGTGGGCATCTGGCTCCCGGTGAAGGCCAAGGGATATGCACGTTTTCAATGCCAGACCCAGAAGATGCCAGGCAGAACCACCAGAGGAGTTGAACAAAGAGTAGATAAGAAGCATTATCATGCAGTGTATGTGCTCGAGGGCCATTTCCGTACGCAGGACGGAGGGTAACTCCTTGATTGCCGTAGAATGAAGGCCTGCACTAAGTAATGAGAGATGAGTCGAACTTGGAGAGAGCAGAATTCCAATGGCGCAGGCCATGTGAACATTGAAATTATGCAATGATTGTGAGTTCTGTGCAGGTTGAGGTTGCGCTCTGCTAGCCATTATACTCTCACATTGCCGGAGAAATATGTATTCGTCAAGATAGGGCAACAGGGCGGACCATTCGAGAAACTTCCGAACATGTTCAAGCGTTGAAACTTGGCTCACGGAAGCGAGGTGGTTGGTAATACCAGGCGATTGGGGTGCTGGAATAGCCGTGGACGGGTCGCGCCCATCGAAAGCCAGCGCCCCGGAGATCACTTCGGCCAAAGAGAACTTTCTTGGTAGACCATCCGAATTATCTCGAGGTTCGGCCATAGCGTTGCGTGATAAGAAGCCGATTGCTCCCAGAGTGGCCCTCACTGATGAATCGTCGTTGTCGTGTCCATTGCTGCCAGCAGGATGCATGGCCTGACTCGACAGGACCGACGTAGCATCCCGAGATCTTGCGCCATTATCATGATCAGAAGACTGGTCCAGAGTTGAATCAGCTCGACAACTGTATGTGCGCGAGCGTTTTCTAGAAAAAGATTCTTCTTCAAGATCAGCAACCCGCCTCTTCAATGATGCTACGTAGCTGAGGTCTGTTAGCAGATATGTTAGTAGATGGGGGAACAGAATGTGATACCCAACAACAGAAGTATGCGAGAGCTCGGATATGGTGTTGAAATCTTGATTTCGTGGGATGCATTCTACCCCTAGCACACTACATGAGTTGCATGCCGGCAGACGGCGATCACACTGATAAGTGTCAGCTAATGCTAGCTTTTAATGATCGAGTGCAGACACGGGGGCTATATACCTTTTGCTTTCTCTTCCAGCATCTCTCGCAAGCTTGCGGTCGGGTTTGGGCGGTCGTTGGAGGCGGCTCGAGGGATTCCCTCGCGTTCGAAGCCTCCCGCGCACCTGTAGATGAAGCCGAACTCATGGCCCGGCCGTCTTTCTCCTAACACCAGGTATTGACACAGATGAAGGGAATGCCAACCAATTCTGGACGACTCAAGCAGAGTAGGTGGTCCGTCGACAGAACATCGGCCCTGGCAATCAACTGTGATGGGGAATTTGCTGTGCCCAGGGCCTCGCACCTCCGACTGTTTGCTGATGTCCCTTTTCCCCACACAGCAGGGGTGAACTTATTACGTAATTAGTCACAATACTCGCGGGGATTGACGCCAAGCCTCCATGGGGAAGCTGGGAAGGACCTGATAGGTCACACCTACGGATACATCCCACGAAGTTGCCCCGGTCGTGCAAGCGCGGGCAAACCGAAATGGAGTCAGAGTCACAAGAAGGAAAAACAAAAGATAATGCGATCTTATCATAACAAGTCGCGTATGAAGTTGAGATATTGAAGATTGCATGCCAACATTTCAAATCTCTGAATGATGAATGAGACATCTACCGCGGCGAAATCTAGAACCGCGCACATCCCATCATGCCATGCTCTATGGCACCCTGCAGTGACAGTGCTCTGTGCTAAACAACAGCATCGGGTCGATGGTCACTGACAATTTATGACTTGCCATTCGTAGCTGAAGTCGCCCTGACGCTCAGACTAGCCATCTCTGCAGCTCTCTTCGTGGCACCGGCGATGAGCAATGGGCCATCCGTCGCAGCCATTACCCAGCGGGCTCCCATTTGGCAGAACTTCTCGACCAAATCCATTCGTGAGTGAAGACCTCCAACTCCAACCCATTTTCCGTGCTTGTTGCAAGCCTCTTTTGTTCGCTTATAGGCCTCTGTGAGTCTAGTGTTTTCGTAGTCGCCCGGAATACCCATCTCAGCCGTCAGATCGTTGGTACCAATGAGCAGAGAGTCTACGCCCTCTACCCCTGCGATCTCATCAACCAACTCTAGTGCTTCAAGAGTCTCAATCATTGGAATGACCAAAGTTGCGTCGTTTGTGACCGGGTTGGAGACCTTGGCGGGAATCGTGCGGAATTGGTAATGAGGAAGCCCGTTGGTTGACGATCGCGTGCCGATGGGCTGGAACTTGGCAGCGGCAACAACGTCGCGTGCATCCTGAACACTGCGAATGTGCGGCACAATGACACCAAGTGCGCCACCATCCAGAATTCTCGAGACGAAGAAAGGATCTTTGCTCGGAGCGCGTACGATGGGCGAGATGCCAGCATACAGCGCGGCGATGCATAACTGGGAGGTCGTCTCGAGGTCGAATGAGGAATGCTCCATATCGATGAGAATTCCGTCAAATCCTGCGGTCTTGGCCATCATAGGAAGCTCTACCGACTTGACTAGTTTGACGCTAAGAGTTGATGCCACCTCGTTACGGAGGAGTTTTTCTTTGAGCGAATGGGGGATTGAAACGGCCATTTTGGAAGAGGAAATTTTGAATATTGATGATTATGCTGATAAATGCTCTGCGTACAAACATCTTCAACGGCGTATGATAGAGGTATTGTTATATGACTTTTTATTTGCTGGTCGCGCCATGATGCCCGGACTCATGCCGAGAGATTCTATCACAGTTTCGGCACCTCCGCACATTTTTCGGCCCTCCGAGACCGCGTCCAAATCACACATGACAGAAATGATTCACAAGAGGGATTTTCGGTGGCATTCCGTCATCAGAGTGAGGCTAGGCAGAGGTAGACAGCAGCGCCGGAGGCCGTCCGATAATATCGGGGGCCTTCCGGGTGGATCCGTCAGGTATCAAGAACGACCAGGCCACCTTCGCCCCAGCTGTGTGACCGTTGATTTCCACAGCGCCAATTTCACGAAACGAAGCCAAAAGTCCTCAGGTTTAAAACCAAATTCATCGACCGCAACACGAAGGCCAGAGCCGATCGAGGACCCAACTCCGGATTCATCTCCACCAGCGGTCGCTAGGCTATCTCGCCTGTTCCTCCTCGCAAATCATTTATCAACATGGCCCCGGGAATTATATCCGATCCAACCACGGGCGTGCTTTCCCGCTCCAAGCCGACAGTTTACGTGTTGGATTCGTTCCAACCCGAGGTCATCAGCTTTTGTAAAGAAATTTTCAACGCAATTCTACCTGGACAACCTGAACATGCCAAGTGGAAGGAAAATGTTCGGTTCCTTCTCATGCGGTCCTCACGCCTCACGGCCGAAGATATCGCTGCTTGCCCACATCTTCTTGCCATCGGAAAGCAAGGTGTCGGAATTGACAAGATCGATGGTGATGCTTGTTCTGCGCGTGGCATTAAAATCTTCAACACCCCTGGTGTCAACGCGCGTGCGGTGGCTGAAATGGTTTTAGCTTTGACGACAGCCGTGGCAAGACAAGTGGGCAGCATCGCAGGAAAGCAAAATGCTGGCATTCTTGTGCCCAAGGAGACGTGCTCAGGGATTATCCTACACCGGAAGACGATCGGCATACTTGGCATGGGCAACATTGGAAGGGCTGTTGCTCAAATCTTTCGCGGAGCGTTCGAGGCGGACATTGTGGCTTACGACCCCTATTTGCCTCTTGACGCCTGGAATGAAATTCCTCATTCCCGCGCCGAGTCAGTATCGGAGGTCTTGTCAACTTCCGACGTTGTAACGGTTCACATGCCGTTGACACCCGCTACCAGACATCTTCTTGGTTACGAACAGTTCAAAATCATGAAAAACACAGCCATAGTTATCAACACAGCTCGGGGAGGTATTATTAACGAAACTGAACTAGAATGTGCCCTTGCAGAAGGACTCATTTGGGGAGCTGGATTGGACTGTCATGAGGAAGAGCCTCCCAGCAAAGAGAGGTACGGTACATTGTGGGACGTTGGTGCGCTCAGTACGCCGCACATTGGGGCAGCAACCAGAGAGACTCAAGTCCAAACAGGCATGGCAGCAGCCACAAAGTTGTTAGACTATGCCATCAGTCGAGCCTAGAAACAACCACGAAGTGATTGAATTCAGTATCTAAATCCTCTCATCAATTATGATCCTTTGTTTTCAACGTCCATTGTAATAAGAAGTGCGGCGTGACGTGTCGTTCATGATACTGTGCCTAAGTGGTATTCCTAGAACGCACTTAGAGCTAGATGTTGTGTATCCACGTGAGATGTATCTAAGAGCAAACAGGAAGGCAAGTCCAGACGAGGTAAGCTTTGGGAAGCTATTTTATGCCCTACTATTGGAAATCGAAAGCATCCAAAGCTCCGATGTGTCTATCTGGGTCTCCATATACATATTCTCCCAAGGCAGACTCCATGTTCCACAGAGTCTCATCATTCAGAAATGCCCAGTCAAAGAGATCGCTCCCTGGCGAGAAGTCATCTGATACCCCTAGCGCCGCATGATTGTCTCTCACAGTACTGGGTGACATTGCAGTGTCCCCTGGTACAACCCTCTCCATGGGGAACGAAAACGCGACGTTATTTGTAACGCTTCCTCGAAAGTCGTCTTCTTGAAGTGTTGCATCGAGATTCGCGCCCAGAATGTTGGATTGCGAGGAGCCCCGCGAGCCGAGAATCAAGTAGTCTGGGGCTCTCGGAGCATTTGATGGTCTATCCAATGATGACGATCGGAAAGCTGGGCTCACGTTATCTGGCCCTATGTTCTGGGATGCGTTGTCTGATTGTAATGTGTCGAGAATTTTGTTCAGTTTCCGCGTGGTATCGCGCCGAAGAGCTTCGAAAACAGCAGCATATTGTCTTGCACTTGGTAGCTGCTCGGCCATGTCCCTCAATGTCTCTTCACATTGAAACAGACCGGCTGAGGCATCTGAGATGTCTTCTTTCTCCAGCTTTGTTGCCGTTGAAACACAAAACAGTACAGATAGACCAGCCGTAAACATCATATGAAAATAGCTGTGTGTGTGTGTGATGAGTGGGCGCTGTTGACACAGTGTTGAATAGATCCAAATGGTTCGAAGTGCACTCCTGAGGCATAAAATACAGATATGACGTGGTGTCTTTCTGTCTCGTTTGGGCACGAGGTCAATGGCTCGTCGGACAAGGTAAAGCTCCTCTGGCTAGCAATAGATCATACCAACTTTGCGACTCATAAAGACATTTTGGCTGTTGAAAGACCGGAGAATCATCTCTCCAACGCTGTAACTCCTGCATCAGGCGACTCAGAGTTGTGTATATATATCCGGGAGCAAAATGACTCTGCGAAGACTCGAAGTAGTTGCGCGCAAGCCTAGAGAACTCGGTGTGGATTCTGGACGAGATCTGTCGCAGGCGCACGGAGGTGAAGAAAACGGTCATCTCTGTCGTCTCAAGCGTGATATGCGACAGCCGAAAAGCAGCAAAATCTCTTGAAGATTGATTTGCAGTAACGAGATCCTCGTCATTTGCATCTGCTGGAAAGCTGGTCTCAATGTCGCGGTCATCGATACCGAATGGCTTTCCAAGTAATGTAGAACTATATCTGTCGATCATGTAGAACTGCCAGAATACTCGCCGTTCCATCTGGGCCTGCATGAAGTTCGAAGAGGGATTTTCGTTAAGGTGCAAGCCTTGTTCGATGCATAAACGACCACAAAGCCGAATCACGTCCCAGATTGACGTGCCTTCAAACAACGGAGTGAGCACAGAGTGTAGGCGACAATACGCATTGGAACCAGACGTACCTATACGATGGTATATACCAAATCGGCATATCAAAAGAAGGTCTTGGATAGAGGCCAAGCCTCGTGTAAGAAAGTCCGACCCCATGTGTTGCAAAGCGGCGAGGTAGTATCCTTCCGGGTGTTGGGTATGAGTACCGTTCTTGAATGGGAATACTGCGCCCACTGCGAGAATCATGAATGCGCGAAACAAATCGTGATTTGAAGCGGGTTGATCAGCGGGCACGAGTAAAAATACCCGGCCTGAGAGAGACTTGACCTCGTCTCGACGGAGAAAAGGACTCTGCACGTGAGACCAACTCAGACTGCGTTATGGTGTCAGGAACAGCGATTCAATGAATTGCTTGAAATGACTGGCATACTATTTTTCGAACAGGAACTCGCCATCTTCATTAGAAGGAAGACCGCAAGGTGGAATTGCAGGCTCGGGGGCGCTTGGAAATCTTGCCAGCAGTTGAAGTAGTTCGATATTATTTCTTCTCAAATCTGGATCGGTGAACAGCGAAGCCATGAATCTCAAGCTGATTAGAAACCTTTTGAGAAAGAAATCAGGATTAAGATGTGGACTCACCCTAGTCCCTCACCGTGTGAGACAGTAGAGTTCTCAATCGAGGTGACCGTCGGACCGGCCTCCGCGGTGGGCTGGTCCGTGGTACTGATTGTTGAGGCTTCATCGACATTGAAAGTATGTAACGTTTGAGATAATTCTTTGTCACGCTGCTCTAAACGATCAATCTCTCTATGAATAGCCGTTAGATGTCATGTAATCGCCAAAAGAAAGAGGGCCCGAGGGGCGGGCCAACTCTTACGCTCGAGAGAGTGTTTCTTCGCCACCAGAGTTAAGCACGACGCAGTCGTTACCCGTTCTTGAACAAGGGTGCATGCTGGCCTTGTACTGTCACACTTGAAAGATTGACATTAGCTGCCCGCCCTAGGTAAATTATGAAATCACTTCTGCAGTACCTGTGGTTAGGTAACTTCTTGAAGTTTACGGAGTCATACTTTGATTTTCTTCTGATAACACAACTGCCAGGCTGGAAGCCGGGGTAGTCGATCTGGAGCGGGGTTCATTTTGGTCATGACCTTCAATGAGAAGACCAATGCACGGTATGTCACTTGTGATCCCCTCATGTGTTAAGCCATCGATTGCGATATGACTTGCGGACTGACTCCGATGAGGCGTGCCCAGGTGGAGGAATCGGCTTGGTTCGGCTATTTTGACCATAGTCTTCTGCCCCGCTCAATGTGTGGGTGGGGATCATCCCGCGCAGGTTGCGTCTCGCGCGGATTTCCTGACAAACATGTCGCTGCTGCAAGGTCGCCTTCTCCAGCGGCACCTACCGCGATTCTGATTGGACGCTGGAACTCGTGGCTTCCAACGCGTTAATCTCACTTTTTGTTTACCGAAGACGGCGCCTTTTCAGGGCCTGTATCCATACCATTGCGGTAATCGCTGTCGCCGGGCGTCCGCCGGCGCTCTGGCTAGCAGGCCCAGTCGCGTCGGAACTACCTTGCGCACAGTCGAAGGCCACACCAACGGAGAGAGTTAGCAGCACCGCGGAACGTAGCACAGCAGTGTCATTCCTAAACGAAGCTCGAATTGCAAAGTCACCCTAACATATCCTAGACTGCTTGCTCGGAGTGTCTCAATCCTTAATCCAACAACCAGCAAACCCCCTCATTGTCTTCGTCGGCTCCTTGAACATTCCTTCTGTGACGTCCATCAAGTACTGGGAGCAGTGCTCGGTGTGCCCTGGACTTGTAACGACGGTATCCATGGCGCGCCTTTCGTCGAAGAGAACGTAGAATTGACGCCTCCACATGATAGCGCAATGGTTGATGTGATCGCGAATCGACGTCCAGTAAAAGTCTCGGTTTGACATTTCGTCAATAGTCAGGCGGTGCGTCATGTTTATATCAGAGAAGGCGCCCCAGCTATTGTCATCGCGATATTCGTCAACGGATTCTTTGTCAAAGCAAGGTCCAGGGACCCAGTGGTTGAGCAGGATGTCATATTTGCATCCTTGGGCTTTTGCTTCTTCGGTCGAGTTGCCGCAATTTATGAGACGCTTGCCCGAAGTGACGTTGTGCCGTATGCCGGCGAGGTGATTCTCCAGTATCGTAGGGTGAGTCGATGCCGAGACTTGCGTCGAGCTTGTCGGCATTGGTGAAGGGACGATGAGAAAAACGACGAAACCCCACACTAAAGATGTCGCAACGAAGACCAGCACGTGGGATAGTACTGTCGTACGGCGTTTAACGGGATGCTGTGGAGGACTGGTCTCCTCGGCCGCCGGGTCGTCCGAGTATTTCAGGAAGGGCTGATATTCGGGAGTTGAAGCCATACTGGGTGCGAAGTTGCATACAGCTCATGAGATGGTCTGAAGGTGCAATGAACAGCCACAAAAAGCGCATTCGGGGGGAAACTCTATGATTTTATTCGACCTGCTCTAATAATCGTGCTCTCTCTTTGCCTCTGATGCTAAAGGTGATGGCTGTGCGCGCACGCGCATGTTACACATGCTGTTTTAAATCAAGGCTTCCCGCAAACATGCTCACATACTGCAGAGACCCAGCTCCGTTTCATCCCAACATTCTGACCTGAAATTGAGTCTGATGTTTCAGCTAAAATGATGATCCAATTGGCTAACTTTAACTTTGTCTTTTCTATGCTTTTGCGATTGGCCATTCACCACATGGCTCAGGGATGCAGGCGACAATCATTCGAGGATGCTGGTGCCAATCTTCAGGGATGTTGGCGGCAAATGATGTCTCCGTGGGTGTCTCGACAAAGTCGTATCTCATCACTAACACTGCGCCGCGATGCACACGGGAACACCTGTTCGGAACTGCCGACGAACCTGAGTGTGTGATTGCGTCCAGTTGGAGATTCGGTGCCGCGTGAGTAGCGAAATGTAAGCACACGATGCACATTTATGCATTGCAACATCGATATGATATCTGCTTGAGAGAAAGCAAAATTCTCGCTTGGGGGTGAAGTTCTCTTCTGCCCAGGCGCACTCTTGGCAGGCCTACTACCTCCTGAGTCTTGGCCGTGATCTTGCGCCACGGCAATGCCAGTTGACCTTTTGCACATTTCCTTCCAGGCTGTCTGTGATAAGAACGGTCTTGTTCTCTGGCCCGCCAAAGCAGCAGTTCGTCAAGTTGATACCACTCGTCCCACTGACTATCCGTGCTTTGGGGATGCCATTCGAATCTACAACGAAGATGGATCCTAGACTGGGATGACAGATGAAGAGGCTACCCTCTTCGTCATTTGCTAGTCCATCTGGACCCGCGTTACCGAATGACTGAAAAAACACACCAGCTTTGGTTGTTGTCCCATCAGAATGAAGAGGGAGTCGCCAAACCTGGTTAGATCTCGTCATCGCAACGAACAAAAACTTTTCGTCGGGCGAGAGAACGAGTCCATTTAGGGACACGCCGTTCTCAACAATTGTCTCCAGCTTTCCGCCAGCCAACAACCTGTACACTTTGCCAGTTGGATCTGTCATACCGGTTTGGCCTTGGTCAGTGAAGTAAATACTTCCTTGAGAATCAAC
Source organism: Colletotrichum sp. SAR11_59 (assembly GCA_025328345.1). Lineage (NCBI taxonomy): Eukaryota > Fungi > Ascomycota > Sordariomycetes > Glomerellales > Glomerellaceae > Colletotrichum > Colletotrichum sp. SAR11_59. The sequence goes on from JAKMXC010000288.1 coordinate 37,609, forward strand.
AATCAAGTCATTTGGTCCCTTGAATCGCTCGAGATGACGCCGGGTGATCAGTGGTTTGATCTTCTGATTGGATGGATCGAAGGAGAGGATTCCCTGAACACGATCAACTTGGTAAGGCTAAGATGTTGCAAATCGGCGCGGTGAATTCTGCGTACCTGCTTGTAGTCTGCAATGACCAAGTGACCGTCATGAGTTGCAGCAAGCCCATTGGGTTCACCGTCCCATGTCGCGACAACGGTAATGGTCTTCGCCGGGTCAATCCTAAGGATTCGACCGTAGGGAACATCCACAATATAAAGGTTGCCAAGATTATCGACGACTGGTCCCTCGAGGAAAATATGTTGGAATTGTCGCGCAAAGCCACCGCGCCACTCGGTGTCTTTTCCAAGGCAACGCATATCGTCTGGAATCCGAACGTAAAGTTCGGCCTGTATGATCGGGGGCACGGGATAGAAGTTCATTGCGAGAAACGTATGTGAATGTTCATGCGATGTTGTCCAACTGGCAACTGGCAGCAGGCGCAATCAAAGGTTTAAAGACTTCGTCAAGGAGCCAATCCGACACAGATAATCAAGATTTCACGGACAAGTTCTCTCATAAGATCCTCGCTAAGTATGTTGGATCGGCAGGGACGGAAATCCTCCGGTAATTAGTGTCGTCGGACAGGACCCGGGCCTGACCTTCGGCGCAATTCCGAATCATACCCCCTGTATGGTGAGCTGTCTGGGATTTCCGCGTAGTATCCCCGGAATCCGGGACGCAGCAGCTCGCGGGGTCCGGGGAAGGCTGTGAAATCATGACAAGGGTGGACAAAGATACCAGGAAGCGATTGTGCTCATCACTAATGTTAACAACCAAGCTCTGGTTTACCAGTATTTCTCACCTAGTGTAACTCAGCAAGCTGCTCAAAATGTCCCTCATCAGTGCCACAACTGCTGCTGTACGAAACAGCCCCAGAGAGATATTCAATCGATACTTGTTTATCTGCACCTGGATATGGAGCTTCTCAGGGGTCGCGAAAGGATTCGACGAAGGTGTGTACCGAAAATACATCGGTGTCATCCAACGCATGCATCCAGCTAATGAGCCTCTCGCCACAGGCAATATTGCATCCCTGGTCACAATGTCCGTCTTCAAAACTCGATTTGGGATAGGTGATCAATCTGAAAGCGAGTATTCGAATACAAAAGGCTGGATTGTGGCTATCGCGACGGCTGGTGCTGTCCTTGGTTGTTTGGCCTGCGTAAGCCTTACTGAGAAGTTGGGCCGTCGGCTAACAATGCAAATCTTCACATTGATATACATTGCCGGAATCTTGGGGCAAACATTCTCTAGTGGAAATATGACGGGTCTATATCTCTCGAGAATCATCTCTGGTGTAGGAATAGGTGCTGCAACGGTGCTGCCTCCCGTGTACATTTCCGAGGTAGGGACGCGAGCTATCTCAAGGCACCTTGTTTCGCAAACTGATCGATAGTGTAGATTACCCCTCGGTAAATACGCGGTCTTTTGACTCTTCAATACACTTGCTATCAGCAGCTCGGAGTTGTGTTCGGCTTCTTTTTCAACTACGGCATCACGAAACACTATTCAGGTTCCCAAATCCAATGGCAGCTGCCAACCGCCCTCCAGATCGCGCCTGCGATAATATGGGGTCTGGGAACATTCTTCACACCCGAGTCTGCCCGTTTTCTGCTGTCTCGTGGAAAATCAACAGAAGCTCTCAAGGTCCTTTGTGACTTTCGGCAACTTCCAGCCGATCATCCCTACGTGCAAGACGAATTCCGAGCAATGGAGGCCCAACTGAATCACGAATTGGAGATTGTATCAGGCGCTTCGATACTTGATTTAGCAAAGGAGACGTGGGCCGACATTCCGAATAGACGACGATTCATCTTAATGTTTCTGGCGCATTTATTTTCCCAATGGAGCGGAGCAAACGCAATGTGAGTATAACGACCCCAAGAACATACGCCAGTCCTGACCCATCACGAAATCCAGTACTCAATATAGCCCGTCCATTTTTGGATATTTAGGCATCCAAGGCGAGGAAGGTCGTCTTCTTGCTACTGGAGTCTATGCGGTTCTCAAATTCGTCTCAGTTTTGGTCTTTTCAGTATTCGCCATCGATTTCATCGGCAGGAGGCGGTCCCTTCTTACTGGAATATGTCTCCAGATCACGACCCTTCTTTTTGTGGGCGTCTATCTCAAAGTGACTAACGGGCGAGACCCAGGAGACATTTCTGCAGACCCAGCAGCCAGGCGAGCAAGCGAAGCTGCCATCGCGGCAATCTACTTGCATGCCATCGCGTGGTCTATAGGATGGTTTTCCATCCCTTACCTCGTCAGTGCAGAAGTCTTTCCGATCCGTATCAGATCTCTGTGCGTATCTGTTCTCATGGCTTTTCACTGGGCCTTTTACTTTGGCTGCTCGCGAGCTATGCCATCACTTCTGGCCGCTACCTAGCGCTATGGTGCCTTTATACTCTTTGCGGTCATCTGCTCTGTTTCCCTTGTCTACGTATATCTTGCCATGCCGGAAACCTCTGGAAGATCTCTAGAGTCCATGGAAAGCCTGTTTAATCGACCTTGGTACACCGTGCATAAGGTTGCGTACCCAAAGGCGGAGGATCTCGCAGCTGGTCCGGTCGTCATAAATGCGAACGGAAAAAAGGAGGGGGAGAAGGCCAGCGTCACCCACATGTCTTAGCATGTGCTGCGGTGCTGTGGCCCCAGGTTTGATATCCTGTCGACCTTTCCGAATTAGGAGCATGTTTCTGGACGAGCCTTGTAGAGGCAATCGCGATTTTAGCACTGGTGGGTTTCAAAGCGCCGGAACGGTGATAGATTAAATGACTGCAAAGCGTTACGACAAAGAGGTCAATTGAACAAGAATATCACTGTCAAATTGTACTCTGCACTCCTCCTTGTCACCAATGAAAGCTTGACTCTCGCTCTCTCTCAGGGCGAAGATACGTTGACGTTGATCGGCCCATCGTCATCATATTTATACCGATCTTCCAGTTCCCAGTATTTCTTGAAACCTACACCCTCACAGACTTCGTCAAAAGACAGAATCACAGGTGGGGCACCGACTGTCATGCTTCCTTTCAAGCTTTCGAGCGTCTCACGCACACTTTTCAACTTCGCAGCGACGAGGGTCCAAGGATATGCCACGGCACAAAACCCGAGTTCAGCCAGATCTTTTGCTGACAAATTTTCAGTCTTTCCACCTTCAATTACTGCTTCACATTAGAGATCTTGCATCTTGATACAGAGTGTGGTTCACTTACTGTTCGCAAACGTAGGGAGTTGCAGTATTTCAACGCACTTGCGCATAGCGTCTCGGTCAGGTAGGGCCTCGACGAAGACGGCATCGACTCCAATTCTCTTGAACTCTTTGGCTCGCGTCAATGCCTCATCCCATCCAACGACTAAAGCATCGGTTCGGGCAAGAACGAAAATATCTTTGCCCTGATCCCGGGCATCACATGCCGCCTGAATTCGAGCGTACGCCTCGCCTCGTGACACAACGGACTTGCCCTTCGTATGGCCGCAACCTGTTCGTGTCAAAGTGAGAAAAGAGCCACAAGAAATGGTGAGCATATCGTACGCTTAGGCCAAGTCTGGTCTTCAATCATCACGCCGGCAGCCCCAGCCTCAGCAAAGCTCTCGACTGTTCGCCTGACGTTCAGCGGACTTCCGTAGCCAGTATCACCGTCAGCCATTACTGGCACAGAGACCTGACGCACAGTCTCTCCAATCTTGTCGCACATTTCCGACATGGCAATGTAACCGGTGTCGGGAAGCCCGTAGGCGCTGGCAACCGCATAACCAGCCAAGAAGACCATGGGAAAGCCCGCCTCTTCGACTAGGCGAGATGAGAGACCATCGTAAGTGCACGCATGGGCCAGAATTCTGTCGGAATCGTTGTGTGCTTCTAACATCATTGTCCGCAAGCGAGAAGCCTGGATTGAGGGTATCTTCCCTCGAACATTCACAAGCGTCGTAGTCAGGTTCTCCGTCTGCCCTGGTTTTCCCTTCTTCTCCACGACCGGAGGGTTGAATTTGAAGGGGTAGGGGATGCTGTTGACAATTGATTTCGACATGATAAAGGAGATGCGGTTGAGTTGCTTTTCTTGCGTATGTCTTTGGGATTGTAAATCGTTTGCTTTATTAGAAGCCAAGTTCGGTCCATTCTAGAAAACCTACGTGTTCATTTATAACTACCATGAACGATACGTAAGGCTTTGAGATGTTGTTTGTGTTCCTTGACTATCCGGAACACTAAACGGAAAGGAACGGATAAGCTAGGACACACGGTTGACTTCAAGGAAACGTGCGACCAGGGTTGGTGTAGATCAATCAGAGAATCTGGGTAAATGTTCCCCTAGCCTCCACTTGATAAGTCTATTCCCCGCATTCACTTGCATTGAGTGAGGGAGCTGCAGATCGAAGTTGCGATCGGAGAAGTGCGGATATCATACACATATAAAGCAGTGGCTTCCCTTGTGGAATAGATCATATTTGCATGGCCCATTATCATTTCTACTCTCACAGGCTTTACAAGAGCCAGTTCGTTTTGTGTACCTTGCATTACTTTACTAAGAACAGTTAGAGTCTGCGTCTGACGGCAAGCGATGGCGCAAGCCGTATCTGAGGATAAATTATTAGTCAAGGCGAAGTAAGTCGAGGATGTTGACATGCCAGCCGTGCAAGATCACGCAGCAATATCGGAGCAGACCGACATTCGAATTCGAAGATCAGTACATTGACCCGATACATCGCAGACCGAAATAATTTGACTGGAGTTCTTAGTTTGACCGACATCTCCTTCCAATCGTGTGCTGCCTTTACATCCTCTCCTACCTTGACCGTGGCAACATCGGTAACGCAAAAGCCGCCGGAGCCAAATCTGACTTAAAGCTTTCTGATTCTGAGTGGGCTTGGGTTCTAAACTCATTTTATATCGCCTACGTCGTGTTTGAATGGACCAATCTCCTCTGGAAAATACTCCCTGCCAGCAAGTACGTGGCAGTGCTATGCATTCTGTGGGTTGCCCCTCAACATCTTTTCAATCATTGTGGAATATCGCTGACGCCTGTGAAACTATTAGCTGGGGCACTGCGGCAATGTCTTCAGGTGCTGCGCATAATCTCGGGTCTCTGGCAGCCTCGCGTGCTTTTCTCGGCCTGTTTGAGGCAGCTTCCGGCGCCGGCGCCCCGTACTTTCTGTCCATGTTTTACAAGCGGCGCGAACTGGGACTCAGAGTATCTCTCCTGATTGGAATGTCGCCCCTGGCGAATTGCTTCGCGTCTGCCCTTGCCTTTGGAATCACACAGATTCGCGGGTCTCTGGAGCCTTGGCGATATCTATTCATTATCGGCAAGTTTACATCCTAACAATAAGAACACTGACCTAACGAAACCAGAGGGAGCGCCAACGATTGCCTTCGGTGCAGTCACTTGGTTCTATCTGGCCGACTCACCTGGTTCAGCAAATTTCTTGTCGGAAGCGGACAAAACCTTCGCTGTAGAGAGACTGCAACAACGAGACAACACAAAAAAGTCGCCATCAGATGGGACCAAGTGTTTGCAGGAAAGGCTGATTACCAAAACTACGTGCATACGCTGATTCACTTTTGCAACAACTACTCATTTGCTGCATTGTCAAACTTTCTCCCAACTATTGTCCGCGATATGGGCTATCCGTCTTTCACAGCGCAAGGTCTGACAGCTCCACCGTATTTGGCAGCCTTTGTTTGTTGTGTTGCAGCAGCTTCGACTAGCGACCGTTACGGCATGCGTGGATTTATCGTCAGTGGTGGCAGCGTCATGGCTACTGCCGGCTACCTCATTCTGGTCCTAATTCGAGATGAATCAAAAATTGCGGCACGATACACCGGTGTATTTCTCGCCTCTTGTGGAGTTTTCCCCGCCATGTGCATCAATATCACATGATTGTTGAACAACCAGGGCTGTGACTCAAAAAAGGGCGCAGGCCTCGCAATCCTAGCAACACTTGGGCAATGTTCTTCATTCATGAGCAGTGTGGTCTTTCCGACTTCTGATGGGTCAGTAGCTCTTTCAAGGTTATGTTGCGCATGAGTGTCATAAAGCTAACCTGTTGGAAGCCCGTTCTACACCAAAGGAACAGCAATTGGTTGCGGGTTGACGGGCATTACAGGCATTGCGGCTATAGGGTTGCATTTCGCTTTGGAATATGAGAATCACAAGAGGGACCTTGAATTCGGTCCAGTGGACGAAAATACTATGATCGATGTGACAGAGGTTGGGGACAAGCATCGCAGCTTTCGTTACCTAACTTGAGAGTACGAGTGACTGCCTTCGTATGTGGTTGGGTAGCTGGGCTAGCTGGTGCTGCAAGGGCTGTCTATCTCGTAGATCCGATGGCATTAGTGGAAGTTGCGTCATTCCCGATCAGGAGGCCGTTTTCAACAATCGAGCACTTGCCAATAAGCAATCCCCAAGTACTCAAGATTTGATCGCCAAAGCCGAGCTGGCTTATGAAGGTGTAAATTGACACACGAGCATGGATCTCGATATGGATCTTAACGGCAATCGGGCAGTGCCAGCCCCGCAAATGGCTAAGACAACCAATCATATCCTCTAAAATTGTGTTTCTAACCCCGGGAATGGCGCGGGCCATGAACATAGACTAACCAAGTTGTCCACCGTGGGACATTTCTCCACTACTCTCCGTGGCTTTCCGGCCATGCCACCGGAAAGTCACGGCTCGTACACAAACCCGGCACGATCTCGGTGTAATCAGTCTTGCCGTCACTTTCCATCCCCGGGTTCTCGCTTTCATCGACATCACACCCAACAAGCAAGATCCATCTCCATCATTGACGGCTCATTACAGGCTATGGCATCCGTCCCTCCCGCCGAGAACGAAAGGCCGATTCGAAACTTCCGCCGTACTTACAAGGCGTGCAAACTTTGCCGCAGGAAGAAGATTCGCTGCATCACTGACGGGCCTGGGAAATCTTGTTTGCGATGCAAAAGAGAACTAAGGGAATGCGTCTTTCCTGCGGAGAGGTCCCATCATTCCAGTCGTGCCGATGATGAAATCCGGATTCCATGTGAACTTGGATCAAGCACAACGAAAGACAAAGGTAATTTTTCTTCTGGCATTGTCGAACATCACGAGAACCACACTGATAATGTATGAAGAATTACCCCATTCCGCCGACCTCAACATGAAGGATGGCGGTTCGCAAGCTGCCTCAGAAGTGGTCAGTGAACCAACTGTCAATGGTGTCGCCAACGGCAACTGGCCTGTACCAAACGCCAATACAACGTCGCCAGCAGATGGAGAGTCGGACAATTCCCAGTCAATGTTTGAAGTTCTTCGACCTGGCGCATCGGACTTGGCAATGATAACGAGCAAAGAGAAGACGATGTTACTGGAGACTTGAACGGAACATTGATTAGAACGCTTGTCTCCAATGGGAACGATGCGCTGAAGTTACTGTTTCAAGCTGCTCTTGAAAATAGGAACGGGGACTCGTCGGCCGAACTTTCCACTATTAATACAGCCCCGCAGACAGTGATCGATCGATACTCCCCGAAAAAAGCACCTTCTGTAGCAGCAAAGGCTAGCGAACTTCCAGTGCCATCTCCCAAGACGCTCAGAATGTGGAATGCATTCCGTTTTACGAAAATGGGATGGTTTTCATCTGAAGAAGCGGTTACTTACATGGACCTGTAAGGCCCCTATGACATGATTTGGCAGCACGAACTGATCATGGTGGAGATTCTTCAAACATTTGGCGCCACTGTCGCTAGTCTCGAGAAACTTCAACCCGAGCCATGACGCGCACTTTAACCTAATTACTCAGGAGCCACTTCTTTGCTGCGTGATACTCTTGATTTCTTCAAGATACCATGTGCTTCCAGGAACAGGTGGAATTGCAAGAAGCACTTTGATCCACCAAAGACTGTGGGAGCATTGCCAACACCTCATCCTGAGGATAATATTCGGCCAGGAAAAACGATCAAAGGCTAAGACTCGTACAATAGGCTCCATTGAGGCATTGCTTCTGATGGTAGAGTGGCACTCACGAGCTATACACTTTCCACCGGGTGCCGATGGATGGGACTCGTCATTGCTGCTGACTGAAGACGACCCGAGAGACACTGAACACAGTAACCGAGCGGACAAAACGGACGAGATCATTGTGAAATGGTTCCGGGATATTGTTGCTCCCGCTAAAATATCAGACCGCATGTCCTGGATGCTTCTTGGTTGCGCGCAGTCCCTGTCTCTAGAGTTAGGGTTATTCAACATGAGCGAGCCAGAACACGCTACTACAACCCCCACTGATTTTGGGCTACGCCCGGAGTCTCTCTGCCAACTGCTTTACATTCTGGTAGAACAACACTCAAACCGACTCGGCTGCGCTTCGATGATACCGGCGGAATATACCCCCGAGCTCTCTCAACAACATCGTCTTGGCGATGATTCCAGCATTTTGTCGTCTTGGCTAGATTTGACAAATATATCGCGAACAGTGAATGACATGTTGTTTTCATCACCAATGGGAATAAGAGAACTACACAGGAATGGTCGCTATACAACGATCGTGCGTCGCTTCAGGCATCAACTCCGTACTTGGAAGTATACATACATAGAACCAGCTAGTAAGTTCGCTGTGCCACTCCTCAGTTCAACCCTACCTGGCCTGACCATTTGAAACTCAGTTCTTCCAGCACACTATAAAGAAGAACTCTTGATTGAGTACAATTACACACGCATCTTCATAATTCTCTGGGGATCCAAGGGGTCATCGACCGTGCATTAGGCGGCGTTAGGCCGGCATCAGCACAGGCAAACGCAGCCATTTTAAATATGCCTGTCAATGCTGTCGAATCCGAGTTCATTAAAGAAGTCATTGATGGTTCATGCGAAATTCTTACCTCTATGAACAGGTTTTATGAATCTGGAACGCTACGGTTTTGCCCTGTGCGCATATTCTTGCGCGTCATCACTGCTTCAATACTTTTACTGAAGGCACTTAGTTTGGGGACAAGGGTAACAGAACTGCAGGCATCACTGGCCGTTCTGGAAACGAGCATAAGTGTCTTTAAGACTGGTACGTTGGACGATATGCATATTGCCTTGAGTTATGGATCGCGTCTAGAGGCATACGTCATAAGGTTTCGTCAAGGAATGGCCCTCTGTACCAATCCAAGAGACTTGTCATCGTTTCCATCATTTGTAGAGTGGAACGATGGCGAGGTGGGAGCCCTCAGTGGTACAATAACCAACGATCTTTGCTTCCCATCAGGGGACTGGCTTTCTCTGCCACTGGACAGGAATCTAGCTCCTTTCGGACTATGGGGAAGCTCGTCTGATATCCTTGACCCAGAGGATCGCGCCTGGGATATACTTTGGAGCTTGCCAAGTGTTCCTTAGCCTCCCTTTTCTCCGTTCCTCTACTTTTCGACATCAAGACACCGTAATACATCTATGAGTCAATTCGTACAGGTCTGCACCGACTTACGTGCAACTTGACAATCGTGAAGTCTCTTGTGTTGGGCCATCCTGGCCCTCGAATGATTCCCCGTGAGCGTAATACGACAGTCAACAAGGTGGGCCTCCAGGCGGCCAACTGCGAAGCAGAAAAGTTCGAAGGGAAGAAAGAGTCCCTTGTAGTGCAGATCCCATATGCTCTTTTATCTGCAATACCACACGGTGTCTCAGGTGCAGTTCAGATGAAAAATGTTATTGCCGTCAAAGTCGGACATAGTCCAAGCCTCGAAAGGCCTCAGTTTTCCCGCCTGCAGTGCATCGTCTGGCGCTAGGTGTCGGATGATCCATTCGGTGTCGGGAGAATTATTCGCGGAGCATCGGCGGAACTTTCGATCCCGAAACCCATATATGCTCTATTTCGGACAATCGCACGTACAGAACCGACCGACATTCATTTTTCGCAACCTTGAATGGAGTACCTTTTACCTTGTCAAGCATCAATCCTGCCTCATCGCTCTGTTTGATTGACGTAAGCACAAGCCTCGAGCAAAGGCTTGACGTTAAGTACTACGGATATGGCTTCATTCCCATCGGGGCCTTCGGAATCGGAGTCGTTTTCCCCCGACGACTACCGAACGAACACAGGCATACGCCTGATTGCATGTGTGACCTGTCAAAGACGAAAGATCAAATGCAACCGAGATCTTCCATGCAACAATTGCATCAAAGTATGGATGAGTACCAATCCAACAACTCGTCTCAGAATAAGGAGATGCATTAACTGAATATTGCAGTCGTCCACTCCGTGTGTCCCAGGGACACCAGCTCCTGCTCGAGGGAGGAGACCGTACAACCAAGCTCTTAAAGCCCGCTTAGCACGATGTGAAGAGCTTTTGAACAATTCTAATGATCGTCGTAATGATTTTGCAAGAGAAAACGGCACGCCTCAAAGTGCACACTCCCACACTCCGACGAAGCTATCACATGTATCCAAATGGACTACGGATGGAAAGTTGGTAGAGAATCCAAATGGAAAAGTCACATTCATGGATAACTACCTGATAGGTATGGTGAATGATGAGGTAAGAAGGTCTCAGTTGACATCAAGGTGCATGATTACTGAAGTCGATGAAATAGCTACGAGCGATGCATGACTTGATAAACTTGGACGAAAAAGAGTGCAACAATGCCCTGTATTCCAAGCCCTCGATGTCAAACTCTGATCTCATTCTTGACTGAGAAAACATTAGTACAAGCACAGCACATGCTTGGCCAAGTCCGGCCGTTGTGTTCAAGCTTTGGCAGACCTTTCTAGACCGTGTGAATCCATTCACAAAGGTGATTCATGTGCCAAGCCTTCAGCCTTTTGTCGTCGAGGCCACCAACGGCCCTCGTGGTCTATCATCCAACATCATATCGCTCATGCTTTCCATCTTCCTGATGGCAGTAATTTCAATGACTGAGGACGAATGCGACAGGTCTTTGGGAATATCCAAAGAATCAGCCATAGTGACCTTTTCTGAAGCCACGCAGCAAGCTCTTCGACGCCTGGACTTCATGCGAACAGACGATTCGGTAGTGTTGCAAACGCTTTGCCTGTACATGGTATGCTCCGTCCTGCACTTAGATTTCGTTCGTTGACGGGTGGAGCAGTACTCTTTGCAGGCGAAAGACGATCGCCATAGTTCATGGGTTCTAAGTGGCACTGTCATTCGGATCGCTCAGAAAATGGGTCTTCATCGAGATGGGCGCGCTCTTGGTCTTGGGCCCTTTGAAACCGAGATGCGGCGAAGGATATGGTGGCAACTTGTGTCACTTGATTCGAAGTTTGCGCTTTTCTCTGGCTTTGGGCATTCCTTGCTTCCGCGAGATTGGGATGTTCAAGAGCCAAGTAACTTGAATGATGCTGATATCTTCCCGACAGCAACTCTGCCGACTTTGGATCGCGGTGGCCCATCAGAGATGGTAATTTGCTTGATCAGAAATAAGTTGACGAAGTTTCTTGTGGACACGCCGGGCCTAGAGCCCGTCAAAATGGCCGCGGAGCTCAACAGTCTGGCTGTTCATCCCCCTCTTTTCGTCAATTCGAGGGATCAGCAAATGAGCTACTATCTTACCCAGTTCGATATTCTTGAAGAAGGCTTGCAACATATTCTGGAGTATCGATGTAATACACACGCGGGGCAAGCTCATGTTCTTGCTCAAGCTTTAGGAGCAGGACTAATTGTGCAGCAAGGCCAGTTGATGAGGGGGCTTAACGACAGATCCAGACCAGAAGCCGAGGGTGTTCATGTGGCAGAGGGTGCATTCCTGGGGGCTGCCGCATTCCTGGAGCATATCGCATCTCTATATGAGCACTCGCAGGGCAATGGGTTTAGTTGGTTCGCGGAATTTAACTTCCAGTACGACATCCTGCTTTACGTGGTTGTACTTCTCGGGCAGAAAGTTGATCACTATATGGGGGACCGAGCATGGGAGAACATTGCGACTATTTACCGATTTCGCCCTGGACTTTTGGAGGCCTCCGAAAGATCTTGCTTAGTTCTTGGCCAGGCTGTGCTGACGGCGTGGGCGAAAAGACGAGATTTTCACTCCACCTCCGGGTTATCTTGCGCAGACCCCGAGTACATCGTTGAGCTGCGAGCACAAACTCGATTGAATGATAACATCGGAGATGAGGACTTCCCATTCATCGTTACAAACTCTGAAATCGCAGCGCCCTCTGAACCTCAGGCATGGGCGTACCCGCTGGGGGTTGACAACGGGGTTGACAACGGGGTTGCTACTAATATTGAAGACGGGGAGCTGCCGTTTATGGACACAATCACCTCGAATTGGGCATTCTTAACTCCCATAACTGAGCCTCAAAGCAGATCACACGGCAAAGACCTAGAACCTGCAAACACGCCATAATATTAGCAAAGAGCACAGATTCCTACGAAGTATGATGCAATCCATTTTCAAATGCTCCAAACGATGGCTCTCATAACAGCTCCCTGATCCCTGTCTAGTCCCGCAGGAAACCTATCAGCTGATAGGCGATACCTGCGAATCACCCCCTTCCTTGAGAAGGCTTGTTTGCAGCTAATTGATCGACAAGAAAGCGTCCTATTTAGATCCCTAAGCTAAACTTTGGTTTCCACAAACAGCTGCCTGTCTACTGTCTTGCCTGTCGGGGAGTCTTCTCATTCGGGGAGTTCAAGTTGAACCCGTGATCCCGGCTCGGTGTGTTCAAATCTTTTGTCCGCTCCGATCCTCCATTCGGATGACGGGAACTCCGACTGAAAAAGTTCTCTCATCTCAACACGCCTTAGATCACTGAAAACCTCTGCACAACTCACGCTCTTCATCCACATAAAGACCTCCATGACTCACAGATTCCCCAAAGACACGTCACATATCTTACTCAAACGAGAAACCAGCATCCAACAACATCTTTTTACAGGAGCATGATGCCATTAGACAAAAACAACGTTGGAGGGAGTGCGTGGCAAACTCTCACAAGCTCCCTCCATCACAACGTGTTTCAACTGCCTTCAAGAGAAATAGTCATTTTCATCACCTTTTTGGTATGTGCCTGCTGAGACATATCGCTATAATACTTGCTCACGGCAATCTTCTGTAATGCAGCTTGTAGGACTTGGAATGTTATATGTCACGTACAACGCGGTTTTCCACCCACTTGCACATTTCCCGGGGCCCAAATACGCTGCTTGCTCCGACATACCATTCATGGCAATACAGACAAGTGGAGACATGGTTCCATGGCTCGTTTCTCTGCACAACACATATGGGAGCGTGGTTCGCGTGGGAGCTACCAGGTTGAGCTTTATCGATGGCCAGGCGTGGAAAGACATATACTCCCATAAGACTGGTGGGAAGAGGAGCTTTCCAAAAGACAGACTTGTGTACGGACCGGATCCAAATGGACACCGAAATCTATTGACAACGATACCCGACGCCGAGCACAGTCAGCTTCGAAAAGTATTCTCGCCTGCATTTTCCGAAAGAAGCCTTCAAGCGCAAAGCCCGCTCATCTCGAAGTATGTCGACCAGCTAATTGAGAGTATCTTGAGAGACATCAAAACGAACCCACAAACGATGTTCGATATGGTCAAGTTGTACAATCTCACAACATTCGACATCATGGCCGAGTTAGCCTTCGGCGAACCACTTGGGCTTTTAGCTAGCTCGAGCTATTCGGAATGGGTCGGTAACACCTTTGGAAATCTCAAGGCCAACGCGATTGCCCAGATTGGCCGTGAATGGCCATGGCTCGGTAATTTGGTTCAAATGGTTACACCTCACCACCTCAAGAAAGCCTCGGAGCTGCACTTCGCACACGCCATTGAACGTGTGGATCGCCGCATCAAAACAACAAAGGAGGATGCAGACATTTGGAACTTGGTTTTGAGCCAACCTGGCAGCAGACAGATCACCAAAGGCGACATGTACACAAACTCGTCTTTGTTCATGGTGGCAGGATCCGAGACTACAGCAACCATCCTAAGCGGCGTCACGTATTTACTTCTCAAGAATCCAAACAAGCTTGCTCGTCTAGTTACAGAGATTCGGCAGGTTGAGTCGGAGAAAGAGTTGACGATTCAGAGGCTTTCCAAAATGACCTATCTGACAGCCGTACTTAATGAGGCACTCAGGTGGTATCCTCCTGTACCAGTTGGGGTTTGGCGGGAGGTTCCCGAAGGCGGTGGCACCGTTGCTGGACATTGGGTCCCGGCGAGGGTGAGCAGAACACAACCTTGCTTCCGTGTTTATCACGCTAACTAAAACTTGCAGACTCGTGTCTCTGTGCCTCAATTTGCCGCCAATCACTCCTCGCGTAATTTCAAAGACCCTGGGGCTTTCGTTCCAGAGAGATGGCTGCCTGGACCAGAGTTTGAGCCAAACACCAAAGATGTCGTGCAGCCATTTTCTCTTGGGCCCCGGAACTGTATCGGAATGAAGTAAGTCCCTTTCAATTGACAGCTATGTACAAGTGCCGCTGCTCAATCAAAGTACTGATACATGATAGTCTGGCTTGGCATGAAATGCGGTGCATCTTGGCGAGGATATTGTGGCATTTTAATTTAACTCTTTGCCCCGAAAGCACGAATTGGACGAAGCAGAAGACGTACATTCTCTGGGAGAAGCTGCCTCTCATGGTTTTGATGGAGCCAATTCGGTAGAGAGCTATTCTGTTGGCGTTGAATCAAACATGCGAAGTTGCATGCAGCCTGTCGGAACACCTATTCAAAGATTACGCCTGCCGACGGTGTTGCCTTCATCACGCGTTAGTCGCCCAGCAAGTTACAGTTCACGCGCAACGCCAAATAGTTTACTAGGTAGTTGAACATGGCAAACGAGATAAGAAACCAATTGCCTCCTAAATTCCGCCGCGAGGAGTTTCCCGGAGTCTGATACCTCTGAAAGCAGGTGCTAAATGAATTACCTTTGAGTATACTGCATCAAGACAAAGTGACCAGATTGGACTGACGGCATCGCCACGTAAGCACCACAAGCCAGTCAAAACATTGACGTATGCAAATTATGCTCCACCGGGATTTCAATCAGGCTGACCAATGGTAAATAATTTTCACAGGATTCAATCAACCTAGGACGGGCTTGAGCAAAGGATGTAATGCAAAAAGTGGGAAGTCACCAGGACAGGTGACGAAATGCAAATCTTATGCCAAGACTTTCGAAAAGCTTCAGGTGTCATTAACGTACACTGAATTCAAGGTAATGTATGTGTTAGTTTCGTTCGAATACCGACTATTAATTTGTTTTGAATTCCGCGTTTCCAAAATCATTGGCTTCTATTTACTGTGCGCGTTCATCAGGACCTAAGCTGAGTCAGTCTCAGACTTGTTGCCGTTAGCAACCTCCTTGTGCGTAGCCTCGCCCTTGGCGTCTGTGCGGAACTGCACCTCCTCTTCTCTCAACTGAGCCATCAACGTCTCGTTCGCCTTCCATACAGGCTTGATCTCGAAGAGGCGGTCAACCTTCTCAAGCGGAACGCCACTGGTCTCTGGAATGAGGAAAAAGGCGAAGAAAAATGCCAAGAAGGAGAGCGAGGCGAAGAAGAAATACACGCCATAGCCCATAGCCGCAAACATCTGCTCCGTAAACCTCGATACGAGAAAGTTGAACAGCCAATTGCTTGCCGTGGTGGCGCCGCCTGCCAAAGAACGAAAGTTGGGGTCGAAGAATTCCTGTATAGAATGTTAGCCAATGGTTGAGAGACTCCGGAAGGGTTGACTCACGGAATTGATGACCCAAGGGGTGCCGTTCCATGTCGGGGTATAGACTGCAGTCCAGAGGTAAAAGAAGACGATAGCAGCATAGCCACTGCCGGTCAAATGATCCTGAGGGTTCTTCGTCGGCTCAACGACGCAGACATACGCGCCAATAACCCACATGCAGATGGAGCCGGTGATGGCACCAATCAGTAGAAGCTTACGTCTTCCAAGCTGATCAACCAGGAACAACAGCCAGACGAAGGTCATGACAGCCTTGATGACACCGAAAATGCCCGTCATCAAGTTCACAGTATTCGAATCAATGCCAATGCTCTGGCGAACGACAGTCAGCAACAACGCAACCTCCCAGGAAATGGCCAAGAGACAAGACTTACTGAAAAGATGGTGGGAGAATAGTAGTTGATCGCATTGATTCCGGATCCGTTCTGCCAGAAGAAGAGCATACAACCCAAAAACAGTCTCCACTGAAGGTTAGGGCGTTGACCAAGTGCCTGGAAAGGCTGCCAGAAGCCAAGTCCCACAGTGGACTTCTGAAGCTCATAGATTTTGTCAATAGCAGCAATCTCCTCCTGGATGTAGATGTCGTTCGGTTCCAATTGGCGAATCCAGCAGAGGTTGTCCATCGCCTGCTTGCGATAGTCCTTAAGAAAGAGCCATCTCGGGGACTCTCGAATCCAGCAAGAGCCAATCAACAGCAGACCGGATGGAATAAGTTGAACGGCGAAGGGTATGATCCATTGAGTTCGGCCAGGAGGGACGTGGGCTTCGACACCGAACTACGCCATGCGTTAGGAGGGCGTTTTCCCATAAGAAATCTTCGTTCGTTACTTACGTTGATCCAAAACCCTACAAGACCACCAATCTGCCACCCAAGTTCGTAAAGACCAACGAGACGACCACGGATAGCAGGAGGCGACAGTTCGGAGATGTAAATGGGGATGATGTTCTGCGAATTTTATCGTCAACGACTGGACATTCATACTGAGCGGTATCTGAGGCGGACTCACCGACGCGACGCCAGTTCCAAGTCCAGAAAAAACGCGTCCAGCGTACAAGATTCCCAAGCCAGTGTTACCAGTAGCACCGCAGGTAAGTCCAGCACCGAGCGAAAACGTGGTGGCGCCAATCGCTAAGCACCACTTGCGACCGATAAAGTAGCTGAGACAGTACGTGAGGAGGGCCCCAAAGAAAGCACCTGCAACGAACAGAGAAACAATGTTCTCGCTGATAAGGTTTCTTGCCGCGCTGGAAATGTCGTTGAGTCCGAACTCGTCCTTGAAAGAGTCGAGAGCTACCGTTGTTCCAATAAATGCGCTGGTGTATCCGATCATGCAAGATCCACAGGACGCGATGATGGCGAGCACATAGATGCGCCAGTTGTAAACCGACGGCGGCGTTGGCCGCTCTTCAACAACGGTGAGGATACCCATAGCAGCGACACAAAAGCTGTATGGAATGTCAAGCGACGGAAATGGGTGATGGTCGAGAAATGGACTTCTCGAGGATGAGGAGGGAAGGAAAATGTGAACAGGTCGAGGCTCCGGTCATCACTAAGTATTTTCTCTCAGGTGGAGCAACCCCATAGCTCGAATCTTCATTGCCCCATAGTCTGGAGCAACCACTTCGGGGTTTGCGGAGTGGAGGACCGGGGAGCATTGAGGCATATTGTTGACAATGCAGCAAGACAGATTGAGCAGATCAGATTCTGGTGGCCGCAGTCTGCAAGACTATTGCAGTCCATGAAAGATGGTCGTCGTCATATCCGTCACTCTGCATTCAGGGCGTCCCCTTGAAAAAGTTGAGGCTCCACCGAGCCTCAAATGGGGCGGCTACCCTGGCCGGGGATGCGTTTTTCCCCGTGGAGCATCCGCTTCATGATTTTCCCCATGGAGAGAGGCAAACTTGCAGCCCGGGGCAGCGAATAAGAATCAGTATATATCTCACACGTACATCCCCTCTGCTCCGGTCCAGGCATTGACGTTTGGAGATTGACAGATTGCCATTAGTTGATGGATTCACGCACCCTTCGGCCATCTACCGACAGATGGAGATCCATAATGGCCCGTGCTGCAGTGGCTCCGATCCCGGCCAGCCGAAGGCGAGGCGAGAGGGTGATAATTATTAACCCGCCCGCCACCCAAGTCGTCCGAAAGGGCCGCCGTTCGTCAATGCGGCGGCGGAGTTCCAGCTTTTCAACGGCAATAGACTCTTCCGACTCGTTGGGGTGATAAAGCACCAATCTTGCGCCTGGCCAGTGCTTATCTGCGAGCTCGCCCCCATGCTGTGTTGGTGGAAATACGCTCGCCCGTTCGTTTCATTCTTACCTTGATTCGCTGCACAATTGCTTGTTCTTTTCTTGTTCACGCCAAGAAGATCGTCGCTCCAGCGACTTCTGGATATACGATATTCCCAACATCTTGGCTCAAATCCCTCAAGAGGGGTTGCACCAGTCTTCACGGGTTGCGCGGGCAGGATGACTCGGAGCGAAGCCCTCCCGACTGGTCGCCAATCGTTGGGATCGAACGGCCCTCTTCCCACATGTCTCTACCTTCAATCGCCGAACCGATTGAGCATCCGGATTTCTTTCGCGACAGCCTGCTTGCCTGGCCGAAACAGCTTCAATCAGTCTTAGGCAAGCCACTGTCCTGAAATATCCGCGCATCTCACGCGAAACTTTCCTGCACTTGAGGCTCCTTCAATCAAAACACTCAAGGTCTGCAATTTGCGAAGGTTTTCTTGGCTTTCGGAAAGCCGTAGGGCTTCCAATGATGTCGCAAGCATCTTCTAGGGCGATCCTGAATGCGGAAGGTGCTTTCCTTTCAAATTGGTCCCGCCAATTTGCCAAGACCGTTAGAGTGCATGAGCCGGATCCTCCCGCTTCTTGTCCCGTGAACTAGCCAAGCCCTCTAACGACGTCCTCTTTCTCAAGCCGCATGAAGTTAGCAGGCCAAGATCCAAACGTCAGGCAGAGCTGCACTTCTTCAGTGAGGGTATCGCAATAAGACCTATCGCCTCGCACCTTTTAATTATCATGCTTAGCCAGTCTAGACCTAGACGCGCTCAGAAAGCCTATCAAGCTACATCTCCTACTTATTATTATAATTTAAGCTAAAGATATCGCAAAAGTTATAGTTAGGGCTGTAGCAAATAGCTTATCTTATTATAAGCAGTAGTAGTAATAAATCCTAGTTGTTTTATTTACTATCTAGTGTTACAACCTATAAATAAGGATAACAGCTAAACGACCTACTTAGGCGTAGGGCAGTTAGGATAGGACATTTATACTGCAGAATTATAGGAATAATAAGGACTTACTTAGAATAGAAGAACTATAGTATAAGTTATATATATTATAGTTAGCTATCTAATAGTAGGGTCTACTAATAGAAGCTAGGGATTAATATGTTATTATTATAACCTATTATATATAAGTAATAGTTAACTAACCTACTTTAGGCAATAGTGTTATAACCTATTATATATAGATAATAGTTAACTAACCTACTTAAGTATTAGGCGGCTAAGATAGGACATTTATATTATAAAATTATAGGGATAGCAGGGACTTACTTAGAATAGAAGAACTATAGTATAAGTTATATAATAATAAGAAAAACTAATAAGAGATAAGTAGTCTTAACTTAGGACTAATATAAAGAAAGTAGTTTATACTTAAGGATTACTTAGAAGATATTAGTTTTTAAAATAAAGAGATTACCTTAGATTTATATATAGTATAACCTTAAGTATAGTTTATAGTTAGACTTCTATAGCTTCTAAGTAATTAACTTAGTATTTATCTTTATAGATATTTTTAGCTTACCTTTATTATAAATTACTTATTAAGCTTAAGACTAATCACTTTAGCTTTTAAAAACTAATCTATTACTAGCTTATAACTTATAACTAAACTATAACCTTAATATATTATTATAATGTTTTAATCTTTAACTTCTATTAGTAGACCTTACTATTAGATAGCTAACTATAATACTTTAATTACTCTTATTTAGTAAGTTAACTATTAAAACCTAACTATTAGGAGTCTAATCCCTAAACTAAATTTAGTTTAACAATTAGTTAGGATTAGTTGAAAAAGTCTACGCACAGTCTAGGTTTCCTATTAGAAAAGGTATAATACTAAAAAAATAGTTTACCTATAGTGAAAATAGTCTTTAAGATATATTTTATGTTATGGTCAGCTATCTGATAGTAGGGTCTGCTAACAGAAGTTGGGGATTGACATGTAGTAATAGTACATTGGGGTTGTAGTCTGGGTTGTGGGTTGTGGCTGATAGTAGATTAGGTCTTTTAGAGGCTAAGGTGATCAGTCTTAGACTTAATAAGTAATTTGTAGTGAAGGTAAGCTGAGAGTATCCTGAGGATAAATATTAAGTTGATTGCTGAAGAGCTATAGAAGTATAACTATAAGCTAAGCTTAGGGTTACTCTATATATAAGTTTTGAATAGTAGTTTTTGTCTACTTCTAGGTGATCACCTATATGTATAGGTGATTGCGATTAGTTAGCTAGGCTAACTAATTACTAAGCGTCCTTTCTTATGCTTTATTAATTGTTTCTTTATCTTATTATCATGTGACTTATACTATAGTTCTTCTATATTAAGTAAGTCCCTGCTGTTCTTATGATCTTGTAGTATAAATATCTTATCCTAGCTGCCTAACGCTTAAGTGGGTTGTTTAGCTGTTATCTTTGTTTATAGGTTGTAATATTAGGTCCCCTCTCTAAAGGTTTTATCTTTAAGACCTAGTATAAGTAGGTTGTTGGTCTTAGGTTAGGGATCTATTAGTTGTGCTTTTTGATTTACTTATAATGCTAATATTATATTAGGTTGTATTTAAAAATTGAAATTAAATGCTGCCTCTACTCTTTGTTGTCGTAATTATATGCTATATATTGCTAAGTTTAGTTTTATCGTCAATATGCCTTATTCTTATTATTGTTCTTTAGGGAAGCATTATAAGCTTCTTCTTAGTAGTGAAGTTTGTAGTAAGTATACTTAACTAGGTTAATTATATAATGTAGCAGCTAACGCTATTTATGCTTATAAGTCTACTAGATTTATGTGGTTGCTGCGTTTTTTACTAATCTTATTGTAGTTAATTGTTTATTTGATGAGGCTGCTTGTTTAGAGGATGCTGAGGTAGCTGAAGAGGAGGTGTTGAGAAAGAAGGCTGCTGCTCTGCGTGCTGCGCAGGCTGAGTTAGATGAATCTATAGCGTAGTTAGATTGCTTATGTAAGCAGAAGAGAATAGTGTTTTGGAAAGGTTAAGAGGTTACTAAGGAGGAGGTAGTAGCGTCTCTTATGTTAGAGGTTTAGTCTATAGGTAGTTTTAGTGTAATAGATCTAGATTTAATCCTTAATTAGAATCTTAATATTCTAAACTTTTTATTAGGGGAGTTTTAGTTGTATTTTAGTATTTCTAACTGAACTAATAGTTTTCCTTATTGTAGTCTATCTGCTTCTGTTAGTAGTCTAATGTGTTTATATGGATGTTAGATGCGTTAGTAGCTAGAGGTGTTTAGGGTGTAAACTTATTTATCTAGCGTAGGTGTTACTTCTTGTTCTTAGTATTGTTGCTAATAAATAGTAAGTTTGTTAGTTGTATTAGTGAGGTTTTTTGTAGGTTCTTAGGTATTATCTTTATGTTTATATCCTTTCTACTTAATGAGGTATTAGTAACCTTTTGACTCCTTAAGGTAGTTAATGATTTATTTGACTTTATATTTTGGTTTGTTATCTTCTATGATAATAATGTTGTTAGTCTATAATCTTTATGGTGCTAGTTTGAGGAGTGATATATAGAATACTAGGTGATACTTTATAGTTTCTAGGAGTTTAAGTTTGTAATTAACTAGTGAGATTACTTGTGAGATCTTAAAAGGTCTAAGTTTTTTATAGTTAAGTTTATTGCTTAGTCGTTTTATTTTGATATTTTGCTATATAAGGTAGGTGCTATCTCCCTCTTTTAAGGTTAGTCCTTTAATCTTTTACTTATTGCTAAATTTTATTATTCTCTATTATATAAATTTAAGTTTTTTATGTGCACTATTTTAGATATCTTAGATTTATCGCACTAAGGCTACTACTCTAACTGCTTAGGGTCCTACTTAAGGTTCCCTATATATAGTTAGTTTAAATCTATAGTTAAGATAGAAGGGGGATTCCTTAATGCTTTCTCCTATCGCACTATTATAGGCAAACTAGGCTATTAGTAGTAATACTACCTAGTTATCTTAGTTGTAGTTAACGTATATGTAGAGGTATATTTTGAGGATTTAATTAACTTGTTCTGTTTATCTATCTATCTATAGGTAGAATATAGTAGATATAGATTGCTTAATGCTAAGTTGTAATATAATTAACTTCTAGAAGTTAGAGGTGAAGATTTTATCTCTATTTAATATAATTTCCTTAGGTGTTTTATAGTTAGCAATAATATATTTGAGGAATATATATGCGCATTCTTTAGTATTACTTACTTCCTTATATAGGATGAAGTAGGTATACTTTGTAAGTTAGTCTATAATAATAAGAACGCTATTATAGTATACTCTTATAAAGGGTTCTTATAACTTTAGTAATTTAACGATAAAGTTAAGTAATATAGATTACTAAGTAGTTTGCAGCATAAGCAAAGGTTATAGCATACTATAAGGTTGATATTAAGTAGTTTTACTTTTGAGGCAAACCTCATAATCCTTAATCGCTTTTACTATACGTTCTCTAGTAACCTTTTCTCTATATTATTGTTATAGTTGTTTCTAGGTTTTTATAATTCCTTAGTAACTATATGTAGGGTGAGCGTGAAACTCTATAATTATTTTGTTATTTAGTTTGCTAGGTAGGCTTATGCTAGATCGTTTAGCTATTATTAAGAGTTTAGCTGCTAGCATTAGGTCTCTATTATTATTTCCTTTAAGAATCACTTAGGTTTCTTTAGGTATTAGGATGTTATAGTCTAGTTGTTAGCTAAGAGTGTTAGCTCTATTATTATCTAATCTTTTGCGATAGATAATCTTAAAGTTAAATTTAGAGAGGAACTCTAACTATCTAACCTATTATTTATTTAATACTTTTGAGGTTATAAAGTATAAGAGATTCTTATAGTTTAAGTATATAAGTACTTTATAAATCGTTCCTAAGAGTTTAGGTCTCTATTCCTTAAAGGTTTTAATTATTACTATAAGTTCTTTATTATAGATTTAATAGTTTAGCTTAGGTTTATAAAGCTTATGTGAGAAGAAGGCGTATAGGTGTAACTATCCTTCTAAGTCTTATTATGAAAGTTATGCTCTAAGAGCGTAATCTGAGGAGTCTGGTTCTACTTCAAATTATTTAGTAGGGTTTAGTATTATTAATATTAGTTTGCTACTAATAAGGTCCTTAATTTTCTGAAAAGCTATTTATTAGGGTTCTTCCTATATGAATAAGGTGTCTTTATAGCTAAGGTTAGTGAGAGCTATATTAATTTTGCTATAGTTCTTAATAAATTTTTAGTAAAAATTAATAAAACCTAGGAATCCTTAGACTTCCTTAAGGTTCTTAGGTATTAGCTATTTTTTGATAGCTTTAACTTTATTTTCTGACATTTAGACTTCTCTAGGGGTGATAGTAAATCTGAGGTATTTAACTTTCTGTATGTAGAATTTGCTTTTCTTAGGTTTAACTAGGAGTTTAGCTTCTTAAAGGGCTTATAAGATGTAGTAAACGTCTTCTTTATGCTTCTTGAGGGTTAGTGAGAATATGAGGATGTTATCTAGATAAATGACTATATAAATATTGATATATTTGTATAGGACTGAGTTGATTATATTCTAGAATGTTGTAGGAGTATTAGTGAGACTAAAGGGTATAATGAGGTACTTAAAATATCTTTTATGTGTTCTGAAGGCGGTCTTCTATTCTTCTCTTTGCTTCATTCTGATTAGGTTATAAACACCTTTAAGGTTAAAAGCTATAAACTAGTTAGCTCTATAGAGGAGTCTTTTTATCTTATTAATAAGTAGTAGTAGGTAGTAGTTTTTAATTATTATTTTATTAAGTATGCGATAGTTGATATATAATTATAGTTTTCTGTTCTTCTTTAGTATAAATAGGATTAGACTTCCTGCTAGTGATGTTGAAGGTTTAATATAACCCTTCTTAAGGTTTTTATTGAGGTACTTATCTAGTGCCTCTATCTTAGTTAGGTTGAAGCTATAGATTTTATTAAAATGTAGTTCTTTTCCTTCTTTAAGAGGGATTTTGTAGTTAAAGTTTATATATCTAGGTAGTTTAGTTTCTAACTTAGCTGCAAAGAGTTTCTTATAAACTCTATATTCTTCTAGGATAGATAGAAGTAGGTCTCTTAGTTTGAGATCTTTTATTATTATTAGTTGTAATGTAGCTTCTTTTATCTTGAGGTAGTAAATATATCGTTTTGCTGTTTCTTATATTATTAACTTGTTTAAGGCTTAGTTCTAATAGGGCTGCTTAGGGATTAAGTTGTTATGGTCTTAATAGAGTTAGCTTTTGCTCTAATCTATCTGTAGGTTGCTTGTTTATAGCTAGGGTAATCCTAGTATTATGTTATATATTCCTATGTCAGTAATATTAAATTAGATTCTTTCCTTTTAATCTAAGTAATTTATCTTAAGGGGTGTAGTCTTATTATAGATAGTACCTCCTTTATACTTAAATTCTTCTCTTTCTGCTGTATATAGGGGGTATAGTTGTTCTTTTCCTCCTTATTATACTTCTAGCTTGTTGATAGCTTAGAGGGTGATGAAGTTTGCTTTAGCTCTACTATTAATTAGCGTAAGTATTATTTTATTGTTAATAGTAACTTTAAGTTCTATATTATTCTTATATCTTTATAATATCTAGTAGATAGATCTTTCCCTTATTACCTATTGTGATCTATTATTAGTAGGTAAGTTTAGTTTTTTAACTGCTCTAGTAGTCTTAAGTAGGTAATTTGTTTTCCTTCTTATACTACTTTAATAAGGCTGTTTTTGCAGATCTTAACTTAAGGTAGTCTTAGTCTATTTCTTGCGATTCTCTAGGCGTATGCTTTTTCTTAGTAGTATACTTAGTATTTATCTTATTAGCATTCATCTTACTTTATATTGTTATTATATTAGCATCTTATAAGGAACTGAGGGCTTAGTTAGAAGGTAGCAATCTTCCTATTAAAAGTTGTTATTATCTATCTAATTATGATATATGTAGTATAGATATACCTAATAGGTTTATCGTTAAGTCTTTTAGGGTAGAATTAGTAGTTATGCTTATCTCCTATATATTTTTTATACTTATTATAGAAACACTAAGGCTAGAATAAGGTTTAATAAAGTTAGTAGTTGCTTCTTAGCGTAGGGTAGTCTTCTATATATAGCTGAAGGGTATAGTTTTAGTCTTATTAGTTTGCTAAGGTGCTATAAAAGTAGCGTTATTATTTGTCTTATAGCATGTTGATTTCTTAGTACTTTAAGAGTTACTTAGTATTATCTTCTTAGTTATTAGATTCTTCTTTAGAGCTAGAGTTGTCTACGCTAGGAGTGAGCCTATAGGTGATTTCTGCTTAAGCATATTATTAAGCAATATCATAAGGTTTATCTAAGTTGTAAGGTAAGCTTTCGCCTTCTCTAAAAGTCTAGTTGCTAGTTATGCTGAGGAGTTATTATTTAGTTAGGGGGTTGTATTAGTATTTAGGTTCTTCCTCTAATTCCTCTTATAAGCGTAGTTATATCTATTAGGCATCTTCTTGCTAGATTTCTTCTATTTCTCTTTAGATTTATTGTTCCTCGTAGTGAAGTTATTAATAGATTAAGTATGCTATAACTAGTTTTAGTTGTTAGACCTATAATATCTTATTAAGTAGTTTAGCTGGTTTTCTAGCAATCTTACTATTATTTTGATATATTATGGCTAGGGTTTTAGGTTTAGGATAATATCTTAAGTTTTCTTTATCGTTAAGGTAGATTTAGCAATTATTATTATAGTATCTAGTCTATAACTAGGCTGCGTGTGAGGCTTTTGCAATTATATTAACTTATTAGGATCTTTTGGCTACTAGCTTCTAGGGAAGCTTCTTAAGCTATTTATAATCTCTAGCGATATATCCTTATCTATTGTAGTTATAATACTTAAGGTTTTAAGGCTTTTTATTGTTAGGTTTAGTTATTATGCTGAGGTTTATAGGTTTGTTATGTTGTCTATAAGCAATACTTTAGTAGGTATTATTCTAGTTGTTGTAAGGTTTATTGTTGCTTTATTAGTTATTAAACTTATGCTGTAGTTGCTACTAGTATTTATGTCTAGAGTTAGCTCCCTATTGTTGTTCACCTTTTTCCTTATGTCGTTTAAAGAGTTAATTATTGATTTTAATAGCTATACTAGCATACTAAAAGAAGTCTTTAGGTTTATCTAGCTTAATAATCTTATCCTTAACGTTATCTTTAAGTCCTTAATAGAATATAAAGATCTTAGTCTCTTTAGTAAGGTTTAGTTAGACGCTAAGTTGCCTAAAGGTAGTAGTATACTCTTTAGCTAACTTAGTCTGTTGCAGCTATATGAGGTTGCGTTTAGTTTAGCGTTTTTTGTCTAGATCCTAGAAGAGCGAGTAGAGGGCGTCTTTAAATCTTTAGAAGCTGCTATAGATATTGCATATCTCTATAGAGCATTCGTCTAGCGTTTTATACTTAAGGAATTCTTCTTAGATAGGTTTAAACTACTTAAGGGCTTATCTATGAAGGTAAGTAGCTATATAGATAACCTTCTCTATCTGATTAGTAAAATCGCTATAGTGAAAATTCTAATAGGTTTAGATCTAGATTAGGAATAACTTAAGTTATCCTTAAGTGCTGTTGTAGGTAATAAGGCTGCTAAGTTTGAGTTTCTATCTTCCTCTTATAGGGGTAGTAATAATATTAGTGGCAGCCTAAAAGGTATTAACCTCGTTTTAGAGTTCCTATATGAGAGGATTGTTACTTTATCCTCCTAGGTAAGTAATACTGTTTTTAAGGTCTATAAGTCTTTAAGGTCTATTGTTAAGTTCTTAGATTATCTGCTTAAGGCCTTAGAGCTTGTTAGTAGTTTTATTATATATAGTTTATATTTTAGCGATGTTGTTATCTTTTTTCTTAACTTAGGCTTAAAGTCTGTTGTAGGTTTCCTTTTTGAGGGTAACTTTATTATCTAAGTCTACTACTATTAAGGCTTCCTTAAGTTCCTCAGCTAGGCTTTTAGCAGGCTGTTGTGAGGAAGAGGAGCTTCCTAGGGTAAGTAACTTAGTAGAGGCGTGTGAAGATATTCTTATCTATACTATTAGTAGGCTTTAATAGTTAACTTACTAAATAGGAGCAATTAAAGTATTATAGTTAGCTATCTAACAGTAAGGTCTGCTAATAGAAGTTAGGGATTAACATATAGTAATAGTATACTAAGGTTGTAGTTTAGGTTGTAGGTTGTAGCTAATAGTAGATTAGGTCTTTTAGAAGCTAAGGTAATTAGTCTTAGACTTAATAAGTAATTTGTAGTGAAGGTAAGCTAAGAGTATCCTGAGGATAAATACTAAGTTGATTGCTAAAAAGCTATAGAAGTATAACTATAAGCTAAGCTTAAGGTCACTCTATATATAAGTCTTAAATAGTAGTTTTTGTCTACTTCTAGGTGATCACCTATATGTATAGGTAATCGCAATTAGTTAGCTAGGCTAACTGATCACTAAGCATTCTTTCTTATGCTCTACTGATTGTTTCCTTATCTTATTATCATGTGACTTATACTATAGTTCTTCTATACTAAGTAAGTCCCTGCTGTTCCTATGATCCTGCAGTATAAATATCCTATCCTAGCTGCCTGACGCCTAAGTAGGTTGTTCAGCTGTTATCCTTATTTATAGGTTGTAATATTTTATTCTTATAAGTAACTTTATATATAATCACTTATTTATTTATTAACTTAAATCACATAATTTAGTATAATAACTAGATTCTTACCTTAGAAATAGTTATAATACCCCTTTAACTTAAGTATTAATAAGTTATTATATAACTATATAATAGTCTGAGATATATATATCTATATTTATAATACTTCTAAGTGTATAAACTCTAGTACTTAACGTCTTAATATCTATAATATATACTTTTAGAGAGCTTTAGCTATACTACAACTATAAACTATATCTTCTATTATTTTTTCTAGAATTTTTCTATCTATCTTATAATTGATATTATATAAACTAAACTGACGTAGTAAGTCTACTATACTTATATAGAGATTGCCTATTTAAACTCTTCTATAGTACTTATAAAACCTATTAACTACACTATAGTCCTATAATCCTTATTCCCCTTACGTTCTTTAGGTTTATCTAACTAATAGTTATAATATTATTTTACTTATATTAAAACTTATATAATTATTTTTAGTATTATAATTAACTTACTATTTTTATTAGCTAACCTAAGTATATAGTCTCTATTCTAGATATAAATTATTATATTAACTTAACTATAGTCTCACCTTAGAAATTAGTAACTTTAAGCCTTATAATAAAAGGACTATCTTAACTTCTACTACCTTTATCTCCTCTATATTAAGTAGTATATTCCTCTAATAAAAATATAATCCTAATTCTATATCAGTCTTCACCTTTTTTATTAGTAATATTAAGTATCCCTTCCTAAATCTATATATTAATATCACTATAATAGGTACCTTAGAGGGGATATTAAAGTATCGCTAAGGTTATCTATAGAAGTATCTATTAAAGCCTAAAGATATACTTTAGCTAAAGTATAGATATAGCTAGCCTTAAAAGTATCCTCTACTAGAGCAAACTAGTTATCATCTATAGCTCTAATATAGTTAGTTATAGAAGCCTTAACTTAATCCTCCTACTATAACCTTACTATCTAGATAAAAACTACTTCTAATAGTTTCACTAGACCTATTGCAATAGGGTAAGAGAGAAAACTTATTAGTTATGCTAAGCACTCTACTCTAGGCGAAAAAACCCCCTGAAAATGCCTAAACACTTATATATCGATTTTCTAGATAACTATAAGAGATATAAAAGTAAATATATAAATATAAGCTTAACTAACTTATGTTTTATCTATATTTTCTACTCTTTTTATATCTTAAGTTATATAGTTTTATAAGAGAAAATAAGCTACTAAAAAGAAGTCTAGTAGTATTATCCTTATAGTATTCTACTCTATCTATACTTTAAATAATTAGGGAAGTATAATAGGGATTAAAAAGGAGGATAAAAGTAGGGCTAATTAAAGCTAGAGGAGCCTAAAAACACCTTTCTTTATTTAATTTTTAAAAAGTAAGAATTAATAAATTTTTTCTATAAATTAAGCTAAAAAGTCCTAAGAGCTCTTCTAGAAGGTTAGTTACTAAAGTTATTAAGAAAAAAACAGAAAAAGTATAAAAATAAGTATATTTCTTACTTATCTATTTAATCTTTTTTATTATAAGTTAACTAAGCTTCTATCTACTTATATAAGCCTTTTCTTCTTATAATAATACCTAATGCCTATAAAAACACCTATCTAACTTTTTACCTTCTAAGTTAAAACTACTAAAATTCTAAAAAATTTTAAAAACTTTACCCCTTTCTATATATCCCCTAAGTCTTTTATATACTAAAGAAAGGAAGACTTAACTAGCCTTACTTTATATATATAAAGTTATACTTAGCTCTTAAAGCTCTTAAGCTATTAGCTTCACTTTAGGCTAAGTTTTTAGCTATCTCTTACTCTATATAAGTAGTATCTTTATCTTCTTCTTATAGCTCTTTAGTATATTATATACTAAGTAGTAAGTATCCTTTTAATATAGTTAGAAGTAAGTAAAGGTCTTAAAGTTTTATCTTCTAAGTAATATCTTTGATTAAGTTATTTTATACTAGAAGGAAGTTATTTAAAGTATAGTTACTTAGTCTAATAGTATTTTTAAGTAAGTTAAGTTTTAGCTTTTATCTTTTAGCTTTTACTTAGTATATACCTCTTTAAAGATTTTCTATCTTAACTTATTAATTTTACTCCTTTTTAATACTTTTAATAAAGTAGTCTCTCTTTCTAATATTATTTTAGTAAGTTAAAAGGTTTAGATCTTTATTTTTAATAAAGTTATCTAAGTTATAAGTATTTAAGGGAGTAATTAAGTCTTCTTTAGTAATTTAGATTAAATCTTAAGTAACTAAAGACTAATTAAGATAGGCTAGGTATAGCTTTTTAACTCTTTTTTTAGCTTAGTTTATATTAGTAGATCTTTAACTTCTACTATTTCTAGCTATAGTATCTATAGTACTTACCTAATTATTAAAAGTCTAGTTAGGTTTAGCTTAAAG
Organism: Colletotrichum sp. SAR11_59; assembly: GCA_025328345.1. NCBI lineage: Eukaryota > Fungi > Ascomycota > Sordariomycetes > Glomerellales > Glomerellaceae > Colletotrichum > Colletotrichum sp. SAR11_59. The sequence goes on from JAKMXC010000288.1 coordinate 67,741, forward strand.
CCTCTTAATATTATTACTTCCTTATAGTCTTAATTTATTAATAATAAGCTAGACTTAGTAGTTAAAAAGGAGTTTATAATAGTTATTTCCTATAATCTGCTTTTTAGCTATATATTATAACTAAGTTATCTCTAAGCTATAGTTTCCTAACATTACATCCACAATAAACTAACATTATATCTATGATAAACTAATATTAAGTTTATTAAGATGGCTAGCTAGATTAAAGTAAGCCTGTAAAGGCATAAGGTAGGGTTTATTAAAAATAGGGTAGTAGAGTTTATAGTAATTTTCAGCCCTATAATAAATAAAAGTAGGATGTATTAAAAGCTATAATATAGATCTAATTAGAGGTATATTTTTAAAGGTACTTAATATATATAAAAGGAGGAATAGGTTAGTTTTATATGAAGAGGAAATTAGGATGTTATTAGTGATTAGGCGCGTATAGACCTATTAAGTTAAGAAGAGCGTACTATTTAGTAAATTAGATAATATACTACTTAGTAGGAGAAGATAATTTAAGGGGGTAGGATGTAGAGATAGGTTAGAAGTAAATAGTTTTAAGAGGTAGGTAATATTAATATTTAGTATAAGAGGAAGCTATTTAATAAGCTATTAACAGCAGAATAGATTTATTATTATTTATCCCTTAGTATAAGTTATTAGGATAAAGCTATTTATCTATAATCCTTAATATATTATTATAATTTATAAGGTATATTAGTTTGCTATAGTTACTAATAAAATATTATTATATTTAAGGATATATCACTAAGAGATCCTTATTGCTAGTAGATCTTATATTATAGAGGCTATCTATAATATCCTAAAGATTATTTATACTTAAGCTAATTAAGCTATATTATAGTATCTAAACCTAAGTATGCTACCTATCTTATATATTATAGCACTAAAGGTAGATAGTATATAATATATAGAGTGTCTATATATATATTAGTAGCTATAAGTTATCTAAAGGTATTACTAAGCTAAGTATAAATAGTATAATAATTAGTAGAAGGGGGGTAATATATATAAGAGGGCTATAGTAGTAAGGGATTTACTATAGATAATAGGGGTATTATACTAGTAGTTTTTCCTATTACGCGCTAGAAGCTAGTAGTTTAAGGTTAAGTAGGGGTTAAGGATAGCTATTTAAAGCAAGCTACTAGAGCTAAGGATAGATAATATAACGTAGTTTGTTATATTATATAAGAACTAAGAGAAGTAGTTTAAAGCTAATATATATAAGGAGGTTAGTATAATAGATAAAAAGTTAGAGCTAAATAAGTAGTTATACTATATTAAGTAGATGAGGGATTTAGAAAGGTTAAATAAGACGTAGTTATAAGAGGCTATATAACTAATTAAGGATAGTAAGGAGATATTAGAAGCTATATAAGCTATATTTAATAGCGTTATAGATAAAGTATATATAATAGTAGTACTATATAAGGTTAGGTATAATATATTATTTAAGGTAGAATAGAAGGAGATTAGCTAGAAGTTAGTATAGCTATTTAATAACTATATAGAGGATAATATATAGTAGTAGTATAAAGAGGTTTAGTATAAGATAGTAAGTATATAGTTCTATATAGATAAGTAGCTAGAGTATAAGTAGCTACTATATTAGTTTACTATATATTAAAAGTTATTATAAGATATATTTACTAGCTATATTAAGGTAGATATTAATAGTAAGTAAGCTATATAAGTAGAGGAGGTTAAGAGGATATATTTAGACGCTATTATCGCTATTATTAAAGACCTATATAAGTAGAGCTAGAAGGAGAGCGTAATAATTAGCATGTTAGTAGTATTAAGTATCTATAAGGATAGTAGTTAGTATTAGGTGATAAAGTATATAATAAATTATTTAGCTATAATTAAAGTAGCTAAGATGTTTATTATATATTAAGTATAATTAGAGCAGTAGGATGAGGTAGTAGAGTTAATAGTAACTAAAGAGGCTAAGGTAGTATATAAAGAGGCTAGTAGTATATTCTATTTAGTATATAATAAGGTGTAGTAGTTTATAATATAGATACTTAAGTAGCTAGACGATAAGCTTAAAGTAATAAATTAGATTTATAACGTATGCATATATAGGATATATATCTAGTTTAATATAGTAGTACTAAAGATAGTAGATTAGAGTAGCAACTAGATATTATTCTAGTAGGTATAGGTATAAGTATATAAGTTAGCTAAAATGTTCTATAGGTTAGTATAAGAGGCGTAGTTATTATTAGTATAGTTAGTAGTAATAGATAGGTATAAGGATAGGGATAATAAGTATAGTAATAAGTATAGTAATAAGTATAGAGGCTAATTAGCATTAGTAATAGTATTACTTACTATTAAGTAGGAGAGTATATATAATAACTATAGCTAAGACTAGCTAAGGTATTTATTTTTATATAACGACTATAATAAAGCGTAAGTAGGTAAGGAGAAGGAGTAGATTATATAGCGCATTATAGAGTTAGAGGTATAGCAGTAAGTATAGTTAGACCTAACGTAAAAGGTAGTAGCAGTAGTAGCAGTAGTAGTAGTAGTAGTAGTAGTAGCAGTAATAGCAACAGCAGCAGTAGTAGTAATAGCAGCAAGAGAAGCAGAGGAGGCTATATCTAACTATAGCAATAGTTACTACTTATACTATAAGAGGATAGTATAAGCATATAGATAGGCGTTAGAATTATTCTAAGAGTAGTTATAGATATTAATATATATAGTAGTAAAGTAGCTAGTATAAGCGCCTAAGTTAGTAAGTATTAGATATAATAATATAGCTAATAGTAGGGTTAAGAATATATTTATATATAATAGCTTAGGGTTAGGGTTAGGGTTAGGGTTAGGGTTAGGGTTAGGTATAGGGAGAGGGAGAGGTATAGTTAGAGGTAGAGTGAGAGTAATAGTTATAGATAGTGGTAGGGGGGGGGGG
>JAKMXC010000289.1:0-70684 GCA_025328345.1 Colletotrichum sp. SAR11_59
CCGCGGGGCGGCGGCCCCCGGGCCGCCGGCGCCGCCCGCGCCGCGCCCCGCGCGGTGTCCGCGCGCGGGCGCGGCGCGGCCGGGGGGGTGGTAGTGGCTCTGTGCCGCAAGGGGGTACCTCAAGGGAAGGGTGTGATCGGACGTGTTTGACCCGACTTTGACCTGACTTTGTCTGTGTGAAAGGGATCTGCGGGGAGGGGAGGGGGGCGTGTTGAGTTTGCAGAATGGCACGTTGCGGTTCGTGTCGTGTCGTGTGGTGGGTGAGTTGCTAAAAGTCGCTACGTTGATGGGAAAGGGGGGGCGCGGACCGAATGGGAGCAAATAAGGGACTTGTGTACTTGGGTACTTGTGAACTTTGTCAATCCTCGAGGTCTTTAGCAGGTCTCAGAACTCGGGAGGAAGAGGAACAGAGAAGGAGAGGTTGGGCGTTGACTCTGACTGAGTGAGATACTTTTTGGGCGCTTCTCACACCGCCAGAATTCAATTCTAGATGAATTTCGTGCTGACGCGGTAGTGATTTCCGGAGTGTTGAGATGAAATGAGGTGAGCCCATGCCGGGAAGCTCAGTTCCGGGCGATAGTGTCCGCACCAAGAGCCCAAGGGTCCCGCTGCCGTGCCTTGCGTTGCCCAAAGTTCCTCTTTAAAGAGTGATACTGTGACCTTGACGTGCTCAGGATCGTCACTGGCAAACGGGACTTGGGTATCTCAGAGGGAATTATTGATGCATGATGGATTGGGTGCATCTGGGGAAGAAACACTGCAACCTCATGTGCTCTGACTAAGATGATCCTTCCAATGGTGCAGATGGATGGACTTGTGTGTTTTAAGGTACAGCCTCTGCTGTGTTCTGCAGATGCGGCCGCCAAGCAGCAGCTCAGGGACAAAAAAACCGTTGAAATCCGATTTCTGGGAGGTGCAGGACCCTGTTGTCGCCTGCTGCAGCTGCAGCGTCTCGGCAAAACCCGCGCTAGACCGGATAAAGAGGGCACCGGTTACAATGCTGCCCGCTGCTGCAACTTTGGTGGAAGGAGTGAGTCCGCTGAACAAGAGATAGCTTCCTTCCTTCCTGACCTGAAGATAGAGTGGTGATTCGGTACGTACTCCATTAGAGAATGAACCAATGACGCCGGCGGCGAGTTTTGCGGAGTGGTCGCGACTTGAAACCTCGGATCTTCATCAACCTTCAAGACAGCCCGTCACCCGCAGGCCTTCCGACGACGGGCGAGCGCCCTTCCTGTCTCTCATTGAGTCATTGCAGCTGCCATCTTCTCGCGGCCTGTCAATGTCAACAGCGCCCAAACCAAGGACATCCAGGGCCAGCACCGTCTGTCACTACGTACGGCACATGCAGAGACGAACCTACCCACCATCACCACCACCACCATAATGGCACATCCACCACAACCATATCACCACCCATGTCCGATATGATGGCCATAACAACACGGCATGCACTACAGCCTCGCTGTACATGCCACGCAGTAAGACATCACTACCACAAACATCAACAAGAACAAGCCACCGACCGCTTGTTTGGGTCCAGCAGGCGTTCTCTGCCGCTTCCGCTACCCGCAACCCGCAACCAAAAGCCCAACGATCGTCCGCCTCCCCGCTGGCCGGCTGCCCTCGCGTGGTTTCAAGTCAAGAATAATCCATTTCGATGAAAAGATGGAAGCCGCAAGAAACAGACGTACCATTGGGTCGGCCGGTTCCTCGGGCTTCCGTGTCCGTGGCTGGGCGATTGATCACGCTGGCCCTTCCCAACTGCCCGGAACGCCAACCATCCGAGCCTGTGGCTGCAGCCGAGCGTCTGGCTTCTCTCCCTCCCGAACACCAGCGCATGCGGCCCTTGTCACGTAGTGTCAACCGCCTGCCTTGCCTTGCCTCCAGCAGCAGAGGTGTCCCCACTACCGTCCGTCCCTCCCTTCCCGAACGGTGGAAAGCCTGAACTCGGTTCTTCGTTTCCGAACCATGGGCCATCCCTCCAAGCTTCCACACCACATCAGACACACCACCACCACCACCACAACGACTTCCACCTACTATGGACACAACGACAACGGATACACCAAGCAGCAACAAGCGTCGTCTAGTCCAATCACCCTCCCGCCCAAATATGCATCCTACACACAAACCATGAACTCATCCCATCCGTGCGGGCACGCGCCGTCGTCCCACAATGCCAGAAACTTTGGATCCCAGAGGCCACTGCTCCTGTGACTGGCAACCGCCCTTTCCGTTCCACCCTTCATCGCAGTCGCATCCGTTCTCAAGAAAGACATCTCGGGAGAGCCCTGTCTTCCTCTTGTCGGCTCATGGACGGATCGTCGTCACATCAACCCGCCCCCCTTCCTCAAGTGTCCCTCCCCGCCGACGAACGAGTCCAGTCCAGCCGTTGTAGCCTCTTCGGGAATTTGAATGTCCATCACTGATCGACGCGGCTCCCGGTCTTGAAAAGAACCGGTACCGTAACCTCGCCGCAGAGTATATTTCCCGGATCGACCGCCAGGATTCAACCTCTTTTCGCATCCGGATGTTTCACCGCCCCAATCATACCTCCTTCGCCAGTCAGCTCCTTCTCCAAGTCGCACCGAGAGAGAGACCCAGAGATTGAGAGCTTCTTAAAGCAACCATGGTCACCCTCCTCCCCTCCCTCTGGCCATGCCCAGATCTCAAGAAAGTCTCTCTCCACGCCCCCGAGAGCCTGTCTTCGTGGTTCAACATGCCGTTCTCTACCTACCTCGTCCAGGCCTCCGTCGCGGCCCTGCTCGTTGTCCTCGGCGTCCACATGCAGACCACCGCCGCCCAGGTTACGCCGCCGACCTGCACAAATGTCGACCAGCCGAACCCCCTCTGGGCCCAGCACCCGAACAACGCAACCGGCGTGCTCAACGTCACCATGGCCATCTTCACGATCCCCATGGCCACCGCGCGCCAGATGGTCCCCTTCGCCATCTTGGAAAGCAACCTCCGCGCCGTGATGCCAGACTTCCCCGCCGGCATGTACCCTGTCGTCGTACAGGCCGGACACGACCACGACATCCGCTTCCAGGACTTTGGCATTCCCGACTTCAGTGTAAGACCTTACCTGCCCACCTGAGACATTCTTCTGTAAAGCCACTCACTGACACACTTGGCGCACAGAAAGCTGGATACGAGTTCCCCTTCCTGGACCTCCTCGGCGACGGCACGTCCAACTTCCGCTGGGCCCCGGAGCAGCTCATCTCGGAAACCAACCCCGCCGCCGTCACCGGCTCCCAGGCCTACGGCACCACCGTCCACGCCGCGACCTTCGCCCCGGACTGCAACGCCTACAGTGCCCTCTCAACCTGCAGCGGCAGCACCTACTTCAACGGCTCCTCCGCCGTCGGGGACAAGCGCATCTCCCTCACAATGCGCCGCGCCGCCGACCAGATCCCGTACACGCTGTCCATGTTCGACAGCATCATCAACCAGCCCATCTTCGCCAACGGCACCGCCTGCGACCAGCAGATCCGCCTCTTCAACACCTCCCTGTCCCAGGGCGCCTTCGCGCCCGTCCCCGTGCGCGGCTCCGTCCGCTCCAGCCTGGGCCCGTTCCCCGCCGACGCGGCGTTTGGGGATGTGGCCGGCTTCCAGGTCGCGACGCCGTTCATCGAGAACAACTACCTCCCGTGCGATATGTTTAGAGGATACAACCCGGTTAAGACCACTTGATACCCCCTCACTGCAATATTTAATGTTTTTCTTCTTGTTTGTTTTTTCGGAGTTTTGTGTTGGGCCAGCCGACCTGAGAGTTGGGGATGGAGCGGCCCGGACCTTTTATGAGCTCACGATGAATATGACCCCGTATATATTCATACCTACACATATTGGGAGCTTGGGCTGCGCGCTGCAGCTGCTCCCATGGAACGTAATACACGAAGGCAGGCCTGACGGCCTTGCTATTTCTCTCCACAAAGGTTTATTGAATGTTGTGACAATTAACGTGGAAGCTTGTAATCAGTGCAGTGGTGACTTGCACGAACTAGGCAATCTTGTCTTCTCGCTTCTTTTTCAGGAGACACCATCCAAATGCCCAACAAATGGCGGTCAACATCTGATCACGTAGGAGAGGGTATCGCCTGTGAATGTGGCTGACTTTTATGCAGATGCAATGCCAGCTTTTGACCTACCGCCACAAGACCTGGCGAAGGAGATGACCTCAGCCGGCCGAGGCTGCTTGACCTATTGTATTACTCCCAACTTTCGACTTTGGCCTCCATTATTTTGACGCCTTTCTCAGAAAATGCAAAGTTTTTGCATGGTCGTACCTCACATGAGGTGTGTATTCACACGAAAGCGATAATCGGAGCCTCTGTCAATGAAGCAGGCTCTTGGCAATTGCAAAGGCAGGTTCCCGAACACCGTAAATCGGTCCAGGTCGGGAGGTTGAAGATGTCTGCACCGCTGTTGACATCTGGAGCCCACGACTTGATCATGGGAAAAGGACGCCCCGGTAAGGAATGCGTGGGACATTTCTAGTTACCCGGTGTTTTCATCGTTCAACCGCCATCAGGTAATATTCCGGGGCAGACTGGAGAGGCGGCAGACGCCCAATGACTTGTCTACACTCGGTAAGAAGAATACGGGTGGAAAGGGCTCATTTGTTAATGCATGGGAACAAATACGACCGTTCCCGGCCCTTTTCATCTGGGCAGCCATTACATTGTGTCCTGGCCAGGGAGAAGGCTCCTGTGAGTACTTCCGGGGGACACGTCCAAAAGATTCACCTGGGCATATGCCGGATCTCTCAATAGGTGCAGACTTTAGTATTCGACATTACCTTACTTGCCATGTATCGGCCATGTTTGGGTTTGACCATGGCATCAATCAATACCAACCACAGCAGCACCCAAAGACGGCACCACGATTGTCCTGCCTGTCGACCCAGCCTTGTCTATTGGGCAATGCATCTTTCCAGACCAGACCGACCAGGGGTTCAAGCCATCAAAGCTGTCAGCCACAACCCATCGCTTCAACTTGCGCATCTTGAGATGATGTGCGCCTTGGCACTGACCAAGATCGATGGGGGGTCGCGCATCATCCCATTGACTTTTTTGGGGACAATGAAACGACGTCACACCAATCCCTTTTCTTCTCGCACGACGGCCCTTTTTTCGACAATTCAATAACTTGTCGTCACCATGCATCCAGCCAAGAATGCTTGAATCAATTGAGAGTCGAGCCTCATCGCCTTCAGCTCGCTAGACGTCTTCTTAAAGATAGGATGGGTTCATGCACGATCGAGGTGAAAGGGCGGGATGGGGGCAGCTTAGGAGCTTATTCGAGATTACTAGGTAATTTGTGGGTGTACTCAAAGTTGCCGCTGCGCGTGGGGGCGGGAGCAAAAGCAAGCTTACAATCTATTTTATCCCCCGAGGACACTGCCATTGGTAAGGTAATCAATTAAAGACCACTCGTCACGAATCGCAGCACGGCAAAATCGGAACATTTCATCCCAGCATGCGTGTGTCACTTTTGGTCTTTGGTCTGAAAGGGGAGCGGTAGGGCGGAAGGGCGGCAAGTAGAGACGAGGGGATCGACGAATGGCGCGCCTCAGAGGTCTTGAAGCGGCCACCTTCGGACGGATTGAAAACGCGACTGGAAACACTCGACCAGGAGCTGCAACGTCGCTGGCGGTGGCTTGCGGGGGCCGCTTGGCGCTTTCGGGGTGGGTGAAACGTCCTGATGTGACCCTCCCCGGGTCGCTAAATATTCCTTTACCACACAGTTCCAGCCACTGCAGAGCCTCCCGCCTCCGTCTCCCCCAGACTCCAGCAGTGACATCCCCTGTCCTGAAACTTCAGCCTCAGACTCTTTCGAGATGGGACGGAGACGATGTGGTAACGAAAAGGACTGGCGAGATGGGACGAGGGACAGCCACCATGGCCATGGCCGACTGAACAAAAGCACCACAGAGCCAAGCGGTGTTTCCCCTTCGCCGTACCCTTCTCTCTCCCCGCCTCTTCCTTCTCTTCCTCTCCTTGGCGCTGGCGCATTTGCTCGTTGGTCCTCATTCACTGTCCGGTCAAGTCTGGCATCGTGACCCTCTTTTTTTTTAATAACATCACAAGTATCTACATTCATTTCTTCAAAGCGGTAGATCCGCCTTACCAAGCAGCAGCAGCAAAGATGGACATGTCAGAGGCAAAGTACGCCAACCTCCACCTCGAGGACGACGACCGCAGCAGTACCGAGGTCGAGGAGTCGCTCATCGGCGGCGGCGACGACAAGTACACCCGCGACTTCGCGAGGCCGCAGAAGAGGAGGAACCGGTGCCTCAGCATGCTCAACTCGTCGCGGTGGTTCGTCGACACGATACTGCTGCTCGTCATCCTCGGCCTGCTCGTCCGCGAGAGGATGGACAAGCCCCCCGTCAACCCCTGGGATTTTGGGGGTGATCTGACGGGCGTCAGCGGCCACTTCCCCCAGCAGATCAAGAAGTTCGAGATGGACTACGAGGGCAAGTACGCGCCCAACGACACGTCAAAGTTCTTTACCGACGAGGTGCTCAACAACTGGAACGAGCTGATGCCGAGTAAGTTGGAAACCTCTCCAAAAGGAAATGAGACGAGAGAACTAACAAAGGGAACAGTTGGCATGGGTTTCCAATGGGTCAACGACACGCACAAGTACCACGACCTGCCTACCCCCATCGTCTGGCCCGAGAAGACCGTCTTCACCACCTCCATCACCCACCAGCTTCACTGCCTGGTAAGATCTCACTCACGTCAACTACTTGGCACAACAAAGCCAGACTAACATGCCGTCTAGTTCGCCGTCGTCCAGACCTACTCCGGTCTCAAGTCCGGCCACGAGATCCCCGACGACCACCACTGGCACATGATCCACTGCTTCTCGTACCTCAGAGAAACCATCATGTGCAGCGCCGACATGGCGCTGGAGGGTCTCGAGACCACCTTCCCCGACCACAACGGTGGCTCCGACGGTTGGGACTCGAAGCATGGTAAGTCTTAGTTACGCAGCCGAGATGTTTCAATACTGACAATGCCCTCACAGTGTGCAAGGATTATAATGCGGTCAAGACCTACCTGGAGAGCGTCAGGGCGTACGACGATAGAGAAATCTTTTAAGCCAACACTAGGCATTTTCATATCAAAAAAGAGACATATTGGACCAATTATTTTCAACCTTTGAGGGCATATTCAAGCATCTAATTTCACAGACATACGATACAAAATAAAACGTACCAGACTTACCTTTCAAGCATTCCAGTCTTCCTGTTCATACTTCTTGAGAAGCTCATCATACATCTCGCAAGGCTCACGCAGCTTCCTCTCAAACTCCAGCTCCGCCTCCATCTCTTCAGGCGTGAACAACTCCCACTCGAGCTGCAGATCCTTGGGCAACGGCAACGGCGTACACATCGCACACCCTTCCCCGACATGGCAGTAGCACTCGTTCGGATCAAGCCGCCCGGGATGCAGATACCCCTCCCACCGCGGCCTGTCCGCCTCCGGCCCCGTCCAGATCAGCCGCAGATACCGCCTCGGCGACCGCCACAAAACCGCCCAGCTCGCGCCTTTCGTGCGCAGGACCGGGTTGACGTCGAAGAACTCGTACCGCAGCTCCCGCTCCCGGAACCGCTTCCACGCGAACGGCGTCAGCGCCCACTTGTCCCACCTCCAGCGGCTCTGGTTCTGCAGGTTTGTATCCTGCCAGAGCCGCCACCCGTGGTACCAGGGGTCGCAGGACACCTCGTACGTCTTAGACAGGCACGACATCGTGACGCAGCGCACCGCCAGCTCGGGGAACAGCCGCGGGTCCCGCTGGTAGTCCCAGTGCCGCGCGTCCGATGCGTCCGCCGACTTGCTCGACCACGCGCGCACCTCACCCGAGAGGAACAGCGGCGTGTGCGACGCCTTCATCCGCGAGATCGCGTGGTACATCGTCTTCAGAAACCGCCGCTTCTCCTCCCTGTCCATCCTGATGAACCGATCCAGAAACTTGAGCGGCAGGCTGCACAGCACATGAAAATACCGCGCCATCTCCTCGTCCGGCTGCGCCTCCGGAAGAATAGGCTTGTCTTCGTAACGGACGCCGTAGGGGTACCACGCCCTCTGCACGATCGACGACCTCAAAATCGTGCACCCCATTTCATCAAACTCGGCGTGCGACAATGGTAGCAGCATCCTCCTCTCATGGTCCTCCTGCATCAACCGCTCATCCCACAACCGCTGCCTCATCTCGTAAAACTCGTCGTCCACCTCCTCCTCAAACAGCACCTTCTCCCGCTCCTCGTCGTCCCAGAAGACATTGCGCTCGTACCGCAACCCCACCGCCGCCGCATCCTTCTCGATCCCCTCCTTCCACGCGTTGTTCACCTTGGTCGTCCAGTACACGTTCGCGCAGGGTATGTGCTCCCTCTCCAGCGCGTCCCCGAAGTCGCGCAGCATCGCGTCGACTTCGACGGCGTAGTGATTCAGCGTCGCCTTGAACGCGCAAATCACCTCGGTGAAGTCGCTCCTTGTCCACCCGCGGAACACCACCTCCGCTCTTGCCAACCTCGTGGTGTACGTCTCCCCCGCGACGCCCGTCGGCTCGCCGTTCACAAACGTCGCTTCGCGCGTCTGCCACCGCGCCCCCTTAGGGAAGAGCGGACGGGCGTAGTACGCCCTCCGCAGGAACTCAAGCCGGAAGAAGGCGCGCTGCAGGCGCGGGCGGGTGTCGAGCGCCTCTCCGTCCTCGTCGACATCCACATCGACACCTTCAAAGAGCAGAGGCCCCGTACTCAATCCCGCGAGGCGCTGGAACGCCCACCTAAAATTCTCGGGATCCTCCCCACCCTGGTCTCTCTCTAAGTTCCTCCTCTCACCCAGGGGATGCCGCTCAGGCTGCCCCCTCCACCGGAACGAGCGCTCGTCGCGCCAGCCGTCCTCCCAGTCTGCGAGGCTGTCATAGTACACCCCCGGATTCTCCCCGTGGCCGACGTCCCCGATGTGGAAGAGCAGGCCATCTATGATTCCCACGAGAGCGCAGAGGTCGTGGAGGTCCCAGTGGGCGGCGTTGCGGGGGTCGGCGACGGCGTCAGCTGCGAAGTCGGCGTCGAAGGCGGCGCGGTGCTTTTTCGAGAGGAGCCGGCGGTCGACGCAGGAGAGGGCGATGGGCCAGGCGGAGGGGGCGATGTGGTGCTTGAGGATGGTTAGCAGGTTGTCCTTGAAGGCTTGGGAGAGGAATGGGGATGTTTTGGAGAGGGTGCGGGCTGAGGCTATGGAGGGTTGGGCGAGGAGCTGGGAGAGGAGGTCGTCTGGTGAGGGGGTTGTCATGGTGGCTGCTCAGGTATTGAAGAAGGACTTGGATCGAAACTGAACTTGGGAGATTCTGCCACAGAGAAGAGGCCTCGTTCAGCTCCTGCTGTAAGCAGAGCCCGAAGGCGTGTCAGTGGTTCAGAGGTGAAGGGGCGAGTTGACTATATGTTTGGGTGTGGAAATAGCAGAATGGCGGAGGAAATTTCGAGTTGAAGTGGTTGAAATCAGATATGACGACTCAAGCAAAACTAGGAGCAGCGACGAGCTTTATCAAGTGCTTCGGATACTTATGTGATGCGATACAGTTCATTGAACAAGAGTGAAGCTATCAGACAGGTACTTCCCATGCTACTGCCAACATTCTCTGTTCACACAAGGGCATTGTTTCAAAGCTCTATTCTAGAACCAGGTTGAAGACCCGATTTCACAATGGAGAGAGTTGATCAAAGGAATTGTATAACAACAACAATAACACTCCTCAACCCTTGTCAACACTCTTTGTCACGACTGAACAAAGTTTCGGTTCCCGCTCCTCCCAGCCAACTTTTTTCGCACCTCAACCCCAGACTCTCAACTCCACAACATCTCCACCCCAACGTCATGAGCTTCTCGTCGTCGTGGTTAGTCATCAATCAAAGCCTTGTTGGCTCAGTGGTAAAGCGCCTCACTAGTAATGAGGAGATCGGGCGTTCGATTCGCCCACGAGGCAACTTAATATCTTCCATCGAACGGGTCATCCGTTCTTGGTTCTTTTTGGCGTTTTTCGTGTTGTGTGAGTCTTTTTAGGCGTCTTGTATTGTCTTGCGTGTATTTGTTTTAGCCATTGACGTGGAGGGTGGAGGAAATGGCACGTTGCTTCACAGGCAAAACCACTGCCAGGCTTAATGCACACACTGGCGAATCCCCAGGTTCCCGTCAAAGTGTATCATATGCACATTTTAGCTACATGCTTTTCGTCACCTTAACTGTCTAGCGTTTGTTCCCGGGCTTCTTCATCACAGCCATGGGCCAAATTGGGAAACCCCATGTCGTCGTTGGAACTATGACACGTTATTTTTAGATACCATGTTAGTGCTTCCTGAAGTTACCCACTACCCCGCGCGACGATGCTTGCTGGCTGGCCAGAATTCACTTTCACTGCGTTTTTAACCTACACCAAGGGTATCTTCGTCACGATCAATCGTTATTCTTGTGCTCCGGGTTTGGGCCACTAATGCATGATAACCCTCGTCACCCAGGGCGTGTTTCACTGCGTTTTCAACTCTTGTCAAGGGCACCTTCACGATAACCCGAAAACGCACTCAAATAAGACCTCCCAGCAACCAGCCAATCTAGTGTACGATGGCGCAACTTGGGAGGATGGTTTTCTTTCCGATTCTTCATCGAGTTTAACTAAATTGTGTCGAGCAAGTCACATCATTGCAGCAATAGGTTCAGCTCGCCTCCTCTCCCACCGTGGTTTGGCAGCAATCCCGTGCCTTCATCCAGGAGCCGCAAGATGCCAACTTTTGTCGTCCATGAAAGTGTGAGTGTCAGCGATAACTCCTCGTATTGGCTGAGGTTTCTTCAGGAAGACCTTTCCGCTGGAGACAAGGCTCGAAGCAGCTGATACTCCACGTCATCCTGCATAATGCATTGGACCTTCTTTGGGCAGCTGCATGGTTTGTATGTTTGTCTTAGACATTTGGGGCATCCTTCACTGCAATCGTAACCCCCCTCGAGTCAATGAAATGGCCCTTAGAAGAAGCTCGTCTTGCGACAGAGCATCGTTCAGTGGGTGGATAACGCGTCCCGATTCCCTTTTTCCCCCTTTTTTTTTTCTTTTTTTTTTTTATGAGCCGTTTTGGAGTTCATGGTGATGTTTTGGGCACCACTTAGATTTTCTTCTACCTTGGCATGGGTGGCTCAGAAAGAAATTCTCTGGTCTGGGATTTCGCACGCACATCTCCTATCGCAGTAGCTTTCAGTTATGTCACTCCTCACCGTGGGCAAAGGCAACGAATAGCAACGGCAATATGGCAGTGGATATCGTGCAAACACTTCAATAGTTGTGTCAAATCTTATGGTCAACTTACTATTCTCCGCTCTCCATTCTTCGTCGTATTGAACAAAGTCCCTCTACCCTAGTCCGGCAGCAACATGCTGAATTTTCCCTATTGGTTCATCTCAGGAAGTTTGACCAATGAACGCAACAATTTTAACTTTTTGCGACGCGTAGATGCTTTCAAAAGTACCAAGAGACCATTAATTCCATCCTTTGCCGTCCCCTTCACTGCAACTTAGCCCGCCCTCGAGGGCACTCACGGCCGCAGCTGACGCCTAACGTCATCCTGCAGACTGTGTGAGCCATATCAGACAATCGGTGGCTGCAATCATGAGTCAAAGTTGAGTTCACTGCAATTTTAACCCCTCTCAAGTCACTATACTGTGGCTTTTGATAATAGGTCAGACTCATGGAGGCGTCATGTGAAATTTAACCGCCAAGTAGTCATGCAAAGGGGCGAGTAAAGTCCCGTCGTCTTCAGACATATCCTTGAGGGCGGTTTCCTCATGGCCATGTAGTTTTTTGCAATTATCTTGTCATTAATAAAACAGGCACTATGGTAGCGCATCTGTTTCTGAAAATTCTGAAAAGCAGCATCAGTATTGGCCCCCTTGGGCCACCCCCTCAGCCAGATTGATCACTACATCAAAAGAGAAGACGGAGAGTCAGGCTCCTCTATCCCAGCTGCGGTCGATTACACAGCCAAGCCTAGTTTGTCTTGAAAAGCTCCGGTCTGAGGGAGGCATTGCCAACGCTGTTGCTGCCCAAGCATTTGGGCAGGAACCTCTGGGCCAATGACTACATGAATAGCCGCAAGATTCAACCCAATCCGGTAATCAAGGGTGTTGCACTGCATTTTCAGCGGCCCCCGACGACAAGGACGTGGGCTAAACAGATATTGGATATGGGGAAATAGTTAGGACTTACCAACAGTCGATGTGAAGTCAATAGTACGGCTAGATGTGACTTCGTAAGGTGGGAAGACCTGGCACCCTTTGGTTTATACTTACCCGATTGATTCGGACGACATAGATGCAAGTAAGATTCACTGTAATCTTAAATCCACCCCATCTTCGCAGTAACAGGACCCCAAAGCCAGCCCACCCAGAACCGTCCATCAACCAACCAGGTAGTGCAGTTTCCGATCGCAATACTATGCCCGCACATGCCAGATGTTGCTCTTTTTGTAGGTTTTTCTTAACGAGAACCATTGCATTTGAATCATGCAAACCACATCGCGAGCATGAGCTTAGCTTAGCTTGCCTGTTCCTCCGCTCTAGTCTGGCAGGGAGACTACGACGTTGCCCGGCAGCTGCAAAGGGTTACTTTCTCCTTGTAGGTTTTGGTTTTAGATATGACAACGTGGACCTTTTCTAGTGTTGGTTCTTGTTAAAAAATTCCTGTTGAAGGGAGGCAAGGCTCAAGACAGCTGACTCCCAGCGTCATCCTGCATGCAGCATGCTCATTGCTGTTGAGGTACCACTCAGGGTGCCCAAAGTGGATTGCACTGCAAACCAAACCCCTCTCGAGTCAATGAAGCGGTCCCCTCTCGTAGTAAGCTTATGGTAAACCAGCCATGACTCTTCCATAACACCCGCGCCAGACATACATCTCGTCCACAACACAGACGATGCAGCTACTTCGACAGAAAGTCGGGACAGCCGTTGCCAGCAGGGAGCCTGCTTATCCACCTAACAGCTCTTGACCATGCGCCCCCACAGTCGTACTCCTAGAGCAACGGGTTGAACAAGATGTAAGTACACATTTTCAACTCGGCCGAAGCAATCGCTATTTCCACATTCTCAGGCCCCTTCCTCTGTAATTTCGTCATATCAACATAGCGGACAAGTGACCCGCTTCTCTGGGTTCCGATGTTACAATCAACCTGGCACATAGGTGTACACTATTGCCTTGAGTAGGCTGTAGAACCTATCAAAATCATGGTTTCAGTGGCACCGGTGGATGTGCAAAACTGTCAGAGCCACTGATTGCGATATTGCAGTACTTTGAAATTCAACTCGCCCATCAGGGCAATCATGAACGACTGCATCTATCCATACTCCATGCATTGGGGCGCAGACATGCGGGTATCCTACCTACATTGCACTGCAATTTTACTCCCACTCGAGCCAACGGGTTGCTTCTGGAGACTATCGGTCAGACTTATGGAAGTTAATCAAGCTTTGATGATTTAAAGACAAAATAATTCAAAGCCTCGTGGTTTCCGAAAAGGCGGGTAGCGGCCGCTTTGCGATCATACGGGTGAGATGTTCATGTCATCAACGACGTCAATACACCTACATCTACCTGCGTGAAGATTAATCCCTCTGAAGAGCATCGTAAGAGGGAGAGCATTCAGCACCCAACACCCTATCGCTTCAGGCTTATTAGACCGTCACTGGAATCCCTAACTCTCCTAACGAAGAAGAACCATTCTCGAGAGAGTGAGCAGGCGGAGATCTGCTCCTCTGGTTCTGAAGTAACTATCAACCCCGCTCGTGGTTATGCACTTCTGCCTCAGACCTGTGGAAGAGCCTATGAGAACCATGAAAATGGTGGCACCAGACACACTGCCGCGGAGACCCTTGACCCCGGAGACCAATAGACGCGTGAGAACGCGTGCGCCAGGTTCACTGCATTTTTAACGCCCCTCAAGGGAATAAGTTCAGAGCAAGGCAGACAAGCGTCAGGCCCAATCGACGGGTGTAGTCGTTGAGCTCTTTTGAAGTGGTTGCAACCCCTTCGGCCGCTCTAATAATTCACCGCATTTCAAACGCTCCCCAAGGGAACGTATGCGCGGAACATACAACCAGAATGATTGCAAGAACAATGACTTTTGCTCCCGGGGCGCCTAAGTTTAGCTAGTTAGACGAACAACTGCTTTTATCAGCTATCCTATTATTCTTATTATTCTCATCATCTCTATTGCTTCATTCTATAGATCCCTTCGCATTGTCGCTATCATCATTCATTACCACTATCCATTCGATGACACCGTCCTGCTCTACTCCAGAGCGAGCACAACTCTCCGCGACCCAACAAAAGTATCACCGTCCTCTCAGTCTATGATCTCTTCCTCAGCACAATTACTACATTTACAGAGCGGGCGGAGCATCTGCTCCTCACCGAAACCACAATCAACCTCACACATAGTTATGCACTTTCGCCTTGAAATTGTAGAAGGGCCTATGAGCATCAAGAAGATAGTGGCACAGCAGACGCCTTTGCTGCCAAGTAAGTGTGCAGAGTGTCTGGGCCAATAGATGTGGTAGTGTAATTCTGACATGCATCGCACTCATGCACCTGCAGGCCACACACGTTGGGTTCATTCACTGCAATTTAATCCCCCCTCAAGGGAATGAATGAAGCAACTAGAAATTTAGGGTACATAAAATAGGTTGCGAAACATGGTCTGTTACTACGACTTCAAAATGGTTGGATGAGACCGAAAAGTGTGGTCCTCTCGTGGTCGCAAGTCTGAATATCACGAACAGGCCAGCGCGTTCTTCGTGAAACCAACCCATACGTGATCATTAAATTTTACCAGAGGCTAATCAAGTATCAAAACGCCATTTCAATCCGTTCTAATCACCATTCACCGTTTCCCTTCTTCCTATTCCCTCTCCCCATCTTTCCTCGCCCCCTTTCCCCCCTCAACCTTCTCCTCAACAGCTGGCGCCGGCGCCGCAGCCGGAACAACATCCCCAGCCGCCGCCTTCGCCGCCTCCGCATCCTCCTTGGCCTTCTTCCTCGCCTGCTCCTCCTTCTTCACACTCTTCCACTCCACGCCCGCCGTCCCAATAATCACCGCACAACACAAACTCACACCAGCAATAAACACCGTCCTCAACGACTCGTTATACGCCTCCAGCGCCGCCCCCCTGACGTCATTCGGGAGATTAACCACAGTCGTCGCACCGTCGCCCCTCAGGTCCACGCCCTCGAGCCCGGGGACGCCCCTCAGCCTGCTCACGAGCTCGTTGCTGAGGATGCTCTGCCCGATGGAGTTGCTCACCGCGCCGCCGAGCGTCTGCATGAACATCATGATGCTGATCCCGATCGAGATGTCCTTGAGCTCGAGCACCGTCTGCGCGACGATGTTCACCGTCGGGAAGATCAGCCCCATGCCGACGCCGTAGATGACCTGGTACCCCGCCCACGCCGCGGCGCCCGAGTTCACTCGTAAAGTGGTCAGGAGGCCCGCGCCGATGCACATGAGGACGTTGCCGGCGATCATGACGGGGCTGTAGTAGCCGATGCGCGTGATGATGCCGCCGGTGATGACGGAAAAGACCATCATCGTGAGCACGAGCGGCAGGGTGCGGATGCCGGAGTCGACGGCCGAGTAGCCCTTGATGGCCTGGAACCAGATGGGGATGTAGTAGGTGAACATCATGGCCTGCGCGCCGAGGGTGAGGGCCGCGAAGGCGGCGAAGCCGATGGAGCGCTGGGTGATGATACGCGGGGGCACGGTGGCGGTTTTAGGGAAGAGGATCTGGATCGCGATGAAGGTGATGAGGAAGACGCCGGCGAGGACGAGGAGTGCGATGATGCGGGCGCTGTTCCACTGTGATATTGTTAGCTGGCATGTCTCTCAAAACAGGGGGGGGTTCATGACTTACATCGTACTCGACGCCACCCCACTGCAACGCAAGCAGCAAGCACACCGTCCCAGGCACAACAATCGCCGTGCCCGCAAAGTCCAGCTGCTTCAGCTTAGCCTTCAACGGCAGCCCGGCCGCCGGCCCGCGTCCGGGCGCCTTCAGGATGAAGAAGATGACAAACAGCGCCGCGACGCCGAGCGGCAGGTTGATCCAGAAGCACCACCGCCATGTCGCGCTGGACGACGTGAAGGCGCCGCCGAGCAGCGGGCCCGCGATGGAGGCGACGCCAAAGACGGCGCCGAAGAGGCCCTGGTACTTGGGGCGGCGGTGCAGCGGGACGGAGTGGACCATGACCATGGTGGCGCCGGAGCCGATTCCCGCGCCGCCGACGCCGGCGATGGCGCGGCCGAAGATGAAGGCGACGGAGTTGGGGGCCGAGCCGCAGATGGCGGAGCCGACCTCGAAGATGACAACGGTGATGGTGAAGACGGTTTTGATGTCGAAGAAGGCGTAGAGCTTGCCGAAGAGCAGTTGGAAGGCGCACGAGGTCAGGAGGTAGGCGGAGCCGTACCAGCCAATATCGGTGACGGAGTGGAAGTCGTCGGTGATTTGGGGGATCGCGGTAGCGATGATGAGGCGGTCCTATGTTGCTTCGTCAGTATTGAATGCTTGTGACGGTCTGAGGGTCTCCTTACCATTGCGACGAGGAACATGGACACAAGCAGCGAGAACATGATCAGGAATAGCTTGACGCCCATGGGATACTGCACCTCCGGCGCTGCGGGCTTCGCGGCGGCATCCTTGGTCGGCTCCTGCTGCGCTTCCTTCTTGAGGTCATCGTTGGTGTTGCTCGTTCGCGGTTCAGAAGCGGGTTGGTCAACCGGCGGAGAGCCCACGGCGACCTCTTCTTTGCGGCGTTTCTTGAACAACATTGCGGCGCGTGCGTTCGTCTTACAAGTTTCGTTCGATGAGGGCAGACTGAGTCCGCCGAGTGCTCGTTTTGTTGATGATCCTGCCGTCGTTCGTATATCAATGTTCGGCCCAGGGATGTCCCAAGTGATTCGGTGCTTCAATAAGAAGACTCGCTCTCAACATTGGCAGGAACCCAAAGGAACTGTAGTCGGTGATGGACACGCAGCTCCAGGAAACAATCCGCAGAGACGAGTCGTCCCTGCCCTGTTATATCCTTCGATCTCACCGTCGTGAAACCCAAACAAGGAAAATTGAAAACGCACACAGACGAATTTCGCCTCCCTGGACCCAAGACAACAAAAAAACAGAGCCTCCAAACTTGGCTCCCGCTGCACGGCACCAACGCCAATCACAACCAAAGTCCCTTCAGAAGGAAGGAAGGCACCGACCGACTCACTCGCCGCTGCTGCGTTGCCGGGGTCTTGCCACGGTCCTACCCTGTCCACCCCACTCATACCCGCGCTTCGGAGGCTTTTCATTGGCCAATGCGCATTTGCAGCACCTTCGGCGAGCTGAAAAGGGAAATCGTCCAACACCGCCCAAAGAAGGGACGGGACCTGGGCGGCCGAACCTGGGCTTTTTACCACTTACTGTTTCTCTTTCCCCGGCGCATTTCCCTGTGTTGCACTGAGACATTGAAAATTCGGGCGTGCCTGAGATGAACCGTCTGGTGCAGATGGTTGCAGATGCCATCTCGGCGAGCGTATTAGGAAAGGTCGCGGGTTCCATCTGCAAGGCGGCTTGGCCCTGCAAAGCGGGATGAGCCTGCCTGGGTGATGCAGTTCTCAGATGGACAGCCACTTTAACGGAGGCTCAGTCTGCACTCAGGCCCAGCAAGATCTTCCTTATATCAGCCAAAGTCCCTTTTCCACACCAAACCGAGCATGAGAACGAGGAAGATGTGGAGTACCGAGGCTTGCGTGCTTACTTACCAGGCCAGAAAGATCTCGCCGAGATCGACGGCTTACAGCACAGCCAGCGTTGCCTCTCTTTGAATAGAACATGGCGAGAGAACGGTGAAATGGTACTTTGGTATTGCGATCTATTGAGATTCGTCATCACCAGTCGAGAGGGTTTCATTCCCTCAGCCCTACAGCCTCGAGGCAAGCTCAATCTCGAACGACACTCCACGATTAGCCCTAACCATCGTAACTACCTGAAAGCCGTCTTCTGGCCTTCCCACAACCACCTGCCAGGTCATGACGTCTACCCTGTGTAATATATCTGGATTTTTATCAAACAGCCTAGACAGAGGAGATCCATAAGAATGGATACATTCTTCACTGGATCGACCTCCAAAAAGCTTGGTGGAATCAACTAGCAATGGCATTCATTTGATGACACCGGTCTCTCCTGGACTCAAGCGGTCCCAAGGTCTACACCCGAGCTGGATTTTTGCCACTATATTTTCAATACTGGGACCCCAAGAGTCCCGCTCAAACATCACATCTCGAATCTTTCCGCCCGGTGCTTAACCTCTCTGACATCGCATAACAAGATCACAAAAAGCGAGGTCGTCCAGCAGCTTCGCTCCCTCAAGTAGACATGCCAACTGGCATTTCCAGGCCAGAACAATTCTCCCTTCGATGAGTACCGAGAGACCTGCGGTGACATACTCGGTATACGAGCTGTTCATACCATCACGAGTACAAAGCTTCACGAAATTTGAGAGCCGCCATGGAGCACACTCACTTGCCCTGACGACTACGTCTCATCCACCAATCCAACATTATCCGACACAAACAAGTCTGCCGAAACAGCCCAAAAGCTCAGGAAAACATAACCTATTTATCCAAAAATCACCAACCACCAAAAACCCCCCAATCATCATCACCACCCCCGTCCCCCTCGGTCCCGAAATACACGGACTCCACACCAAACACCCCCGTCCTCGGCCATCTCATCCCCGAACGCCAAACTCCCCGATACACCCGAACCCGTCCGACTACACCACCCAATTGGCTGGCTGCCCGTGCCGCCATCGAACCACCATCCCCCCCTTTTCTTTCTCCTCCTAATAGAGTAGAAAAGGTAGACCCCGAGCCCGAGCCCGGTTTCCCCCCCTCCCCGTAATTACCAACTCTCCGGACCACCCCCTCCCCAAAATCAAGAACCAAAATTGTACGAGTCCTACATACCATCGGCCGAACTAAATCTTGCTTGCCCATCTCTTGCATCCCGGTTTCCCGCGAAAACAGGTCGGGGTCGGGTTCCGTCGACGCCGGTGGTATCCTCGGCGGCTCCCGGTAGAACGAGCACCTATCACGTCACTTTCTGTCTTATACCGACTGCCAGGTTGCGCAAGACAGATCTACGAGTTCGCGAGGATAGGACACTTGGCTTTATCTGATTGAAGCATGTCATCTCAATCTCCGTCATGCGACTTTCGTATTGACCAGGGTCGCCTAAATGACGAGTCACCTCTGGCGCCCCCGCGTCGTCAGCATAGGATGCCTCCCGCGTCGTAACCTCTAGGCAATCATGCGGACGTGTGTTGCCTGTATGCCATGACAGGCCGCCAAGCAGATTCCTAAATCTGTCTTTAGCCAGCGCCCCATGTAGGTTGCATGCACAATTCCTAAAACTGATTCATGAAATCCCTTTCTATTTACCATTAGGTAGGTTTCGTCATCTCATGACAGTATCGTTACAGATGTTGGGAGAGTTGTCACTTTACAACCGGCGCGAGAAAATCCAATATCCATCCGAGAAATGCCCCGCGCCCCTCTAAACAGCCGAAGACGGTCCCTGTCTTTGCGATTCCTTCCCCCTTTTTCCAGTCCCATGCACCGGACGATGCAATCCGTGACGTTACCATCTACCCGTTGGTGGTGCACCAAAGTTGCCAAATGTTCCAAACATGTTCGCTGCGGACTGCTGATTCATGTTGCCGTTGGGAACACCAAGGTCCGCCCACATGTCTAGATCGTAGAAATTCGTCGTATCGAGGAAGTTGCCCAGATATTGGTCCATGGGCTGGTCTTGTCGTGGAGGAACCTCCATCTTCATCGGCTGGGCGGGGGAAGGTCCGGCTGATGATACCTCCGAGTTCGACTGCGGTACAATGTCTTGCAGTCGAGGTACTGCCAGGGGTGTCTCGTAGGGCATACCAAGCTGCACCAAAGATCTCTCTCGTGCTCTCCACGCCTTGAGCATGTAAATGCCCAGCTGCACGTTCTCCTTCCTTGACATGTCCCACAGCTCCTCGTGGAACTGGTATACCCTGTCAATAACCTTCCAAGCGCGGTCTGCAAGTCTGCCCGTAGGTCGCTTGTAGAGCTGTCCGGCCATGACGATGAACACGTCGATCTGGAAGTGCAGCTTGAAAAACCACACGAACCCAGTGTTCTCCATAAACTCGTATAGCTCGACGTTGTGCTCGTGGTGCATCAGGGATATCCTGAACATGTTGTCTTGCACGTTAAAGATCTCGGTGCCCCATTCCGGCAGTTCGCGCATCGGAATCATCATCGTTCGCATCTTGTCAATGATCATAGACCGGATCTTGGTTGCCACAATGTGAATGTTGCCTGCCAAAGGATCGCAGTATTTCTTCTCGAGGGCAATGAGCTTCGAATCGAGATTGTCGACAAGTGTGCGGTACTTGGCCAACGTCGCCAGGTTGGTCGCCTGAGACTCGGGGGACTCGTTCTCCATGGCGCCTAGCACGACTGCCTCGAAGTCGGGAATACGGTTCTCGACGATGAATCGGCCAACCTCGTACAGGAGCAAGCAGAAAGCCATCTCAGTCGGGCCCTCTCGGGGCTGGACGGGCTCCGTCGAGCCGGGGAAAAGATCGGCGTCGTTCACGTTTTGCGGCGTTTTCGTGTCCCAGTTCCACGGCAGAAGCGTGTCGCAGAATCCAGAAACCATCGCATACTTGGTGTCCAGCATGATGATCTGCCACCAAAGCCTTCGTCGCATTTCGGTTTCGTACGGGGTCAGGTTGAGCGAGTCTCCATCACGGTGCAGACCCATCTTTTGCGCAATTCTTATCAATACACCACTCAGCACCCAGGCGGCATGACGGTTGTAGCGGCCTTGGAGAGAGACCTGTGCGATGTTAGCAAGTTTACCCTTTTGGCAACACAGTCAGAACAAACCAGGTAGAGGATAAGAGACTGCAGGGTCATCATGTCGTGGTTCTTGAGGAAGTTGACCTTGGTCAGCGCTGCCTTGACACCCGCGGTGAACTTCTTCAGCGCATCCTCCTTGGAAGAGTCGAGCATCTGCCTAGCTTCGGCTTCCGTCATGGTAAGAGTCGCAACGAGGTAGATGGAGAATAACAGTGCCTGAGCGTTGTTGGCGACATTAGAGTGGTTTGCTGCAGCTTCGACTACTAAGGGCTGCAGACTGGGGACGTGAATGAGCTTGGTGATGGGGTTGACCCGCTCCAAAAAGACCTGCCAAAGCCTGAAGATCTGGACTGGCGACGGAGTAACGTCCTCGAGGTCGATGGCAGCGAAGTCGTTGAGCAAGAGATCCACGTTGTCGTCGGGGGTAACGGCGTCGGAACCTAGAACACTCTGCTCCTCCTCTTCTGCTTCGATGATTTGTCGCATAGCTGTCAACTACAAGGAATTAGGATTCTGTTTTGAGCAGAAAAGCAGGCCATGAGCTGCCCAAACGGCGAGACGCTACGCACCTGATCATGAACAGTAGCCCACAGATAGCTGTCCATAAACCTGACGCTGCCATCTTCCACAACTACCTTGCCGGCTGGCTTCCATTGTGAGGTCGCAGGCGAGCCAATGTCGTCGAGAATCGAGGCTGTGCCTGTGGGCAATGGAAGCTGTGTTATACTTGGGGACGGACCTGCTGTTGAAGAGGGGGTGGGTTGGGTTGCCGGAGAAAGAATGCTCGAGACGGTGGGAGGGCCGGCGGGAGGCGTCGTTGAACCGGTCGTGGCATACTGCTTCAACAGTGCTTCACACCTGGCCAACCTCTCCTGCAAGTCCTGATTTGGCCTCCGTCTCTTGCGCGCGGGAGCTGGTGTGGAGGGAGTGCATGTGACATTGGCCTATGCGAGTCAGCGGCCAAAGTACAAGACAGCTTCACGGTCTCGGCGGCGCACCTTAATACAGTTGGAGCATGGGGTATTGCGGTCGCATTTGATCTTGCGATGTTGGCAGAGCACGCAAGCCAGAACCCGCGGGCTCTTGTGCTGGCTCGAGGTGGTGCTCATCATTGGTAGGGCTGAGGCTGAGGGGCCTATGGGGATGCGATAGTCGCCACGGAAGGAATTTGAAACAGGACGAACTCGTCCATGTATTGGGGTATCAAACCCGCAGACTCGGAACGCGTGGGCGCGCGGCCCTTATGATCAGTCCCTCACGGGAGCAGTCCGACGACGACGACAGAGGAGTTGCAGGGGTTCTGGTTCAGCAAAAGGGAAGTGGAGGAAAAGGTGTGGCGAGCCCAAGATCTGAGACCTGAGAGGTAATAAATGAAGACGAGTATTGACGCGACCCTAGTGGGAATAAAGAGCCCCCCCTTTGACGAGGATCGCAGGTGGTCGCGCACTTTGGCGCAGCGCAAAGTAAAGTTTTTGGCTTAGAAATTGGCAGAAAATGGGATCCTGGGTTGCGTTTGGTTCGAGGCGGCGTCGATGACCAACCAAAGCGGGGGTTAGCGCGAGAGAACGGCTTTGGATCGTTATGTTTCCCCAGTTGTGCACCTCAGTGCGGCGGCGGATGAAGATGGTGGGCGAGGGCGGTAGAGGGGAGTTGGCGGAGGCAATACGGCTTTGGTCGAGGGTTGATCGTGGGCTGGTCCGGGACGAGCGGACGGGAGGCCTGGCCTAAGTAGCCAGGGTTCGAGTTGGCTGAAGCTGCGAGCCGGGGCGCCTTGTTTGAAGACGCGCGTGCGGTAATGATGGTGAGCAGACGGGTGACGGGTGCCTGGGATTGATATGTGCGATGTGAATCCTCAGGCCTGTGCTGCTGCGTTACCGAACCGCAGACGCCGTATCTTTGTTGTGCGGGATACGGTGGGCGGGATGGAAGGATTGGCTGGAGGGAGAGATAGGTACCGGGAGGCGGGGGTTGGAGTTGAGCGATGGGTGTGGGTGGATGTCCAGATGTGTGTATGTGTTTGTGTGTGTGTGAGAAAGAGAGAGAACGTGGAGGACGAGGATGGGAAAGAGGAGGCGCAGCGGCGGAGAATGTGGGAAAGCAGCAAATGCAAATGCAAGAGAGGAGGACAAACAGCTACCGGGCAGGCAGGCAAACGGCAGTCAGTGAGTGTGCGACTGAGTGGTTTCTGCTGACTGGACTGGACTGGACTGGCTGGTCTCGAACTGCTTGCTGCTACTGCAGTGCTGATGAGGCGTTCGGCGGCGGCGGAGGCAGCGGTCCAGAAGAAGTATGAAGAATCAATCGAATGCGGGCGCGGGTCACAGTTTACTCGGCCTGACTCGTCGGGATTCCAGGAATTCCGATGCAGCACTACCCAGCCAAGAGCACAAAAGGACTGACCGGTGCTGCGGGACGTGTCGTGTGCGTCTCACTGGGTTTCTCCCGCTTGCGCCTAGCTGATCTTCTGGGGCCCAATATATGTCTAAGGTAAAGTCGGGTGTGTGTGAACTCGAGACTCCAGTTGTCCAGTGCTCTCCCTCCCTACACTAGGTGACTAGGTAGAGGAATGGAGACGAGTGGCTAGGGAAGTGGAGGAGGATAGGATAAAGTGGTTACTGTACCCCTCCAAGGCTGCGGATGTCTTTTTGACGCCCGAGAGATTCCGTCGCAATTCAAACAGGGACGACGTTTGTGTCGCAGGTTTCCGTCCGGTTCAGTTGGAGCAGAGTTGGAGTGCCCAGGTGGTGGTACGTCGCAATTATTAATAGGCAGCAACTGCGGCGACAGGAGGCAGAAAAGGCGGGCAGTTGACAGAAAGCTAGAACGTGGAAGGGAACAGAGAAGAGATAGGGCAGCAGGTCGATCAATCCAAGCAAGACGGGACTCAGAGACTCAAGTCAAGAGGGGGTGAGGTCGCCGGAGGGAACGGACGAAACGGACGAAACGGACGAAACGGACGTCGGGCGGACGAATGACGACAGGATGCTGGCCAACTGGGTGCATGTGCGCGGTCTAGCCTCGAGCTCCTCTGCGGCGACGGGATGCAAGGTAACAGAACCCTGGCCCTGGGACGGAGTGTGGTGTATGTGTTGTACCGCGTAGCAGTGGCAGCAGTGCGGATATACTTTGGACGTTTCCACCGTCGTAAATCTGGGCTGAACCTCGATGCCAAAGTCCGCCGAGGTTCGGAAGAGCCTACAATGTGCAGCCACGCCTGGTAGTACTAAGTAAGGACTAAGCGGATGCGAAGGGATGGATATGCGGTCGAGAAGAGAGAACAGGCAACAAATAAGTGCGATCAACTCCAGGGTTCAACGCGATGTGAGGTCAGGAAGGCAGGGTACGGCAGCGGCAGCGGCCATGCAGGGCAAGGCAAGGCAAGGCCATGTACCTACTGCGGAAGGTATGTAGAGCAGGGATGGACGGCAGTAGGTAAGGTAGGGTAGTTAGTTGGTTGATGGACAGGGAAGCGGCAGAGAGCGCAACGGGAAAGGACGGTACCGAAAGAGTTCGGGAACAAGTGGAAGACAAGTTGGAGGTGGTGGTGGTGCAAGGTAAGGTAGGTAGAGGAGGGGATGAGATGTTGGAAAAGGGTGGGTGGGCAGAGCAGGGACGGCGGGCGGACGGCGGGGTGACGGTTGAGAGTTCCTGACAGAATTCAGAATTCACGTCAACGTCCTTGCGCAAGTGCAGCAGGGCGGGGAAGAAACACTGCAGCAGCCACCAGTGTGTAGCCGTAAAAACGATGTGCGAGAATTGGATGGAGGGGGATGGAAGATGGAGATGGAGATGAGAAGGGGTGAAAAGAGGTCCGGGCAACGCAGAGTCTCGTAATGTGAAGGTACCTCCTCACTCCTCAGGCTCTACCGCCGTAAAATGGAACTCCTCAGCGGCAGGCAGGTATGAGCCACAATGAGCCAGCTGGAAGCGCAAATGAGCCCCTATGCTGCTGCAGCAAGGGGAAACAGGCAGGAGACAGACTGTCACTTCCCCGACCCCAACCCCAGCTCATCCCTCACATCAGCATCAGCACCAGCACCAGCATCAGCATCAGCAGGTGGGATTTATTACCCGCGCGTGCACATCATCTTAGCACTTCCTAGGCGCTGTTGTAGCGCAGGAGACCCTCATGGGGGGCATAGCCATCCGCAACACCAGCTTGAACAGGGCCAAAGTCCCCGCCATCCCTCGCTCCCCTCGTACTCATCGGATCAGTGACATTGCGTCAAGGCATTGTAGTACGCCAACCTAGTCTATTGCTGGCATAATGCACCCAACCGGTGGCACTCTGCCGTAACCAGGAAACTGCACGCGCGCACAACTCTCTCAACTGAATGTCCGTACTTGCATACAGTTGTCTCTACTCGGTCCCGTACTCCGTACCAAGTTGGACACGTGGAGCAGATCCGACAGATGGACACAGGGTGCCTTACCAAGACCGACTTATGGTGGGCGAGGTCGGGGGATAACAGGGCCGACCCTTACGTATCTTGCACTAAAAAGCATGCCTGCCAAGATGCCGAAGTGCGAGGTGATTAGCGTGCAAATGGGTTGCTTTCTCAGGTTTTACGACGGCTGCATCTTGTGCAAAAGGCTGGCTGCGGCGGTGGTTGCGTGCGGCTCATAGACTTGTGCACGGGTAGATGTTCCCGATCTCGGATTATGCAATTTATACAAACCTTATGACATCCCACGGCCTCCTCAGCGGCATCGTGACCACACTCTCCTCTGACGGGCCCTCCACCTGTTCCACGCGCGTGGGGCCATGCCGGTCGGCAGATGGAGGAGCGGACTGATGACTCAACTCAACAGCGTTCACGAATCCACAATTCGACGTCTGAAGTTCTGCAGAGCTCCGCTGGAAGGGGCTGTTGCTCCGCCCAGCCGGTGGTAACCTGAGCCCGTCCTTACCTCCGTGTCCCGATGGCCGGCCACTCATCCCGCCGTCTTCCGTCGTATTCGGCTCGTTCCTTTTTTTCTGCCCTGGTCGGCCGTCATTCTGCTGCAAGTCGAGGAATTGGGGATGGGGGCAGCATCCCACCTGTTCCTGTCAACCCCAAGCGGCAACTTCTACGTTATCAGATCACTTAGGAAGTCGGGATAGCAGCTATTTATGATTTCAACTCACGAATATACAGCAACCTCAATTAAACGACGAACCAAGCGCCGAGTCGACGGCAATCATTCAATGACATTCGTCACGACTTCAAGTCTTCGGAGCTGCGCACGATCTATAGCCAATCATGTCGCTTGAAACGACTCAGAGTGGGCTTCACAGCGCAGCGTGCCGTTGGCTGTTAGATGGCTTCAGCCAATCACCAACACCCTAATGCTGATTTCCCAACAGGCCAATCAGTTTGCGGGAACCCCACGTCAGCGCAATTCCTTCCCCACATGCTCCAAATTTTTGGCCGGAGTCACAACCACCACTGCCGACATCGCGACCGACGCCGAAAAAACAGTGACGAGCAACCTCAAATCGCCGCAAAACTCCACCACCACCGTATCCCGAGTTGCAGACGGCCGGCCGAAGAGACTGCAACACGATACGAATCGATCCGAACGGCCATTGGCCTCGAAATACTACCACAAAATGCTTCCCGTTGTATGTCACTCTGCCGTCTCCGACCTCGCTGCTGCGACTTCATCGCTAACCTGCACCCCCTGCTCAGAGACGAGCCGTGGCCTTCCACGCCGCGAGAACCTGCCACCAGTTCCTCCCCCGACACGTTGCCGCTCCGCGACCGATTCGATCGAGCCTGTACACGACTTCTGCCCGTTTGCGACAGAATGCCTTCCATTCCCAGCTCGAAAGCCACGCCGCCACGGGGCCCAGCGCTATCCAGAACCCTCAGACTATGACAGAGAAGATCGTGCAGAACTACTCTGTCGGTCTTGCGCCTGGAAAGAAGGTTCGCACGGGTGATTATGTCACCTTGCAACCGCACAAGTGCGTCGTCCGGGAGCCTGTCAATGTCTACTACGACTAATACAATGTCAGGATCATGACCCACGACAACAGTTGGTACATCGAAGCCTATAAGCCCAAATATCTAGGCTCTTTCTGATAGCAAACAGGCCGGTCGCCCTTAAGTTTATGGGCCTGGGTGCTACGAAGTTGCATGACAAGGATCAAGTCATCTTGGTACGACCAACACCACCCCACCCTCTCGACCTGTTCTTCTCCCACTAAACAGGCAACAACAACACCAAGTCCAAACATCGGGCAGTTCAAAATGAGATGTTTCTGAGAAGACTTAGGCTAACTCATTTT
The DNA here is from genome assembly GCA_025328345.1 of Colletotrichum sp. SAR11_59. Classification (NCBI taxonomy): domain Eukaryota; kingdom Fungi; phylum Ascomycota; class Sordariomycetes; order Glomerellales; family Glomerellaceae; genus Colletotrichum; species Colletotrichum sp. SAR11_59. Next base: position 27,261 of record JAKMXC010000289.1, read on the forward strand.
TACAGACTTTGGATCATGATGTTCAAAATAAGAGCGAGGCCAATTTGAAGGTTAGTTTTTCACCATTCTTGAGCAATCACCCTTCTAACACCTGCTTCAACAATGCAGAAATACAGGTAAACTTGCGATCTCATCTACAGTCATGACTCCTTCTCATACAATACAGACTCATCGAGGAATTCGGAAAGAAGCAAGGGACATTCTTTTCCGGAGCCGGAGATGGCATTGGGCATCAAATCATGATTGAGAATGGATTCGCCTGGCCTGGCACAGTGACCGTGGCTTCGGACAGCGTTCGTCTTTCACTTTTTCTTATGTCTAGAATGTGGATGTTATTTCTAACTCTTGACTATTATAGCACAGCAACATGTACGGTGGAGTCGGCGCTTTGGTGAGTTCTCAGCTGATGCTCCCATTGTGCTTGTGGATCCTAATTTCGACAGGGAACTGCGCTCGTACGAACTGATGCTGCAGCCGTCTGGGCTACTGGAAAGACTTGGTGGCAGGTGCCCCCGATCGCCAAGGTGGGCAGACGAGTTATCTTAAGACAATCTATGGATATACTGATCGCGTGCATAGATCACTCTCACTGGAACTCTGCGCCCAGGAACTACTGGAAAGGATATTATCGTGGCACTCTGCGGTCTGTTCAACAAGGACGAAGTTCTGAACCACAGCGTTGAATTCGTCGGAAGCGAAGAGACCATGCGAAGCATCCCAATTGACGACCGATTGACTGTTTCGAACATGACCACCGAACACGGCGCTGCGTAAGTCTTCAAACAAGAGTTCCGCTGTCCGGCAGTAGTTCTTGGTTGACCGAGTGGGTCCCACTTATCTCGGCCAATCAAACTATGAGCTTCAATCGCGCAGCCAATCAATTGTGCACAAGCCAATCCTGCACAATTATCACGAAGTCGTCAACTTGACTAACTTATTTGCAGTGCCGGCATCTTCCCCATGGACTCAGTGTTAAAGGCCTGGATGACAGCCAAGGCTACTACGAACGCTATGCTCAACGTGGAGGGGCCCGCCAAGACAAACTTTACTCACGAGCGTATTGAGAAACTCTTCGAGAACCCCGTACGAGCCGACCCAGGCGCGGTCTACGCCAAGGAACTGTACCTGAATCTCGACACCCTCTGCCCCTTCGTTGCTGGGCCCAATTCTGTCAAGGTTGCAACGCCTTTGCATGAACTTGAAGCACAAGATATCAAGGTCGACAGAGCATACTTGGTTTCATGCACGAACTCTCGTGCCTCGGACATCGCAGCTGCAGCTCGCGTTTTCCGTGAGGCTTCGGAGAATGGCTCACCGGCTAAAGTAGCTCCTGGTGTGAATTTCTACTTGGCTGCTGCCTCTCGCGCGGAGCAAGCAGCTGCGGAAGCTTCCGGAGACTGGCAGGTCCTCGGTATGTCCCCCTTCCTTCAGAAACTAGACGAGCGCCATTCTGATGCGTTGATAGCCGATGCTGGAGCCCACCTCATGGCCCCAGGCTGTGCGCAGTGTATAGGCTTGGTGCGAATCGCTTCCTTTTACTCTCAGTAGATAATATTTACTAATGTGCTTTTACAGGGCACCGGTCTGCTTGAGCCAGGTACGTTCGGACGCAAACGTTGTTTTGACGATGTACTGACACCTCCCCAGGCGAAGTCGGAATCTCAGCCTCTAACCGCAACTTCAAGGGCCGCATGGGTTCAACTGACGCTAAGGCCTACCTGGCCAGCCCCGAAGTCGTCGCAGCTAGTGCGATGCAGGGCAAGATCGCCGGACCGGGCTGGTACCAGAAGCCGGAGGGCGTCGACAAGGTCATCATCGGCGAGGGTGTTGGTGACATCACCGCCGACATCTCCAGCAGCATCGAGGACGCTCTTGAGAAGCTGATCTCTCAGGCTGACGACCTCATTGCTGAGTCCGAGAAGGGCTTGGCAGGCGCCCCCGAAGGCGAGACCGCCCCAGCCAGTGATGGCGAGGAGACATTGACCGAGATTCTTCCCGGATTCCCGGAGAAGATTGAAGGCGAGATCGTTTTTTGCGACGCAGACAACATCAACACTGACGGAATCTACCCCGTAGGCTCCTTATTCCTTAATTACCACTTGTGAAACTCTAAATTTGCTAACCGCTATCGCAGGGAAAATACACGTACCAAGACGACGTCACACCCGAAAAGATGGCGGAGGTCTGTATGGAGAACTACGATACGGAATTCCGCCACATTGCAAAGGCAGGCGACATCCTCGTCTCTGGACCGTCCTTCGGCTGCGGCTCATCGAGAGAGCAAGCCGCGACCGCTCTTCTCGCCAAGGGCATTCCCATGGTCATTGCCAGCAGCTTTAGCAACATCTTCAGCCGCAACAGCGTCAACAACGCGTTGATGGCTCTCGAAGTACCGAAGTTGGTCGAGCGTCTGCGCGAAGCTTTCAAGGGCGAGAAGGAGAAGGTTCTTACCCGCCGCACGGGATGGAGGGTTCTTTGGGACGTCAAGAGGAGTAAGGTTGTCGTCACGGAGAAGGATGGTGCGAGCTGGAGCGTCAAGGTCGGCGAGCTGCCGCCCAACGTACAAGGTATGGAGCAATTAACCCAGCAGCATTTTCCATGGAACAAGCACTGACAAGTCCCAGAAATCATCGCCAAGGGTGGTCTTGAGAAGTGGGTGAAGAGTCAGATTTGAGAAAAAAAAGTACCCATCGCTGCATACCAAAAAGGGGGCGGGTTATGGCACCACAAAACTTGTTTTGAGTACAACACTGGATCATGGACGGGGACTTCTTTTTTTGTAGATATGGGTTCTGAGAAAAGTACACGGTAGGCCAAATTCTATGTTTCTTGATGTCTGTTGGCTTTCCATTCCGCAAATCGTGTCAGTATGGCCATATTCAGGCACCTCAATCTGCCCAGAGACTCCATCACGGTTGTCGTTTCCCCAAAAAGCACGGACCACAGCTGCCCCGCCTCTCCGCCGGTTCAGGACGGGGGACGGTGTTGGAACTCAATTCATCCACAACCCTCCGTTCCGCCACCACGCCCACCCGAACCGTTCAGCGGAACGGTCCTTGACTCCAAAGTCCGCAACCCTTGCCCAGGGCAGAGATCATGCCATTCATCTCATCCCATGATACTATCGTCTGTAGTAACAGGCTAAATTGGTGGTTAGTTGGCGTCATCTGCTACCGTTACCGAGAACGAGCCGATGACGAGAACGAGGTCGATGATGAGTCTACCCTGTCCTGCCTGCCGATCCGTAAATCGGGCCATGGCAATATATCTTAGGCATAAGGGACGATAGGTCGGATGATTTCATTTGGAGGTGGCTTGGAATCGCGGTGAGCTGGGCGTCGCTCAGCCTTGTGATAAGCTTAATGCGTTGTGACGCTTGAGAGACTTGGCATCTCTCGGCGGACTGTTGTAGGTGGCAGTCCCTCGGGAGGGGTTAAAAACGCAGTGAATCTCTGGGGCCTGTCACCGACCTGCCGCAGTTACTTCACATTTAGATCAGCTCGCGCCATGCACATCTTCCACGGCACAGGCAATTAATGCCGCCGGGAGTCGCATCCCAAAATCATACGTCACAAGAGCCTGTAGGAAACCATCCGCCTGGCCTGTATCCCAAAACCCACCCCTCGAGCATAAAGCACGGCCCGTAAATACATCCCACGTGAAAACAATAATGAGGAACCCAAACGATCCGACGAAAGAGTTGTGAATCCCGTTTCGCGAATCCCGTCCGGATCGTCGTTGTGGATGTGTTGGCTGGTCTCCACACGGAGCGCAGCTCGTTCAGCTCGGTTTGGGAACACGAAAGCGAGAACCGAGCAATGCGAGGAACGAGCAGCGTGAACTTACCCCTTCTTCTCCAACAAAGGCTATCGTTTGCGAATACGCGCGCGAGTAATGGGCAAATACGCGGGTTGTGATACCTATGAATGTAGATCCGACGAAAGTCTAGAATTATGTTGTATAAAGATGGGTCAAATGGGCTTGTGATAAGGGGGCAGTTATACGCGGCCTTTGTTGTTGTCAGGTGATGCATTTGTGCCGGCGACAGGATGAGCCGATATGAGGGGAACATGTGAGACATGTCAGATGAACTCCGATGCGGCACGGCAAGAGATGGGGAAAGTTTCTTTTTCTTTTGTTTAACGGGTTTATGACGGCTCCTCGAACATGTCTAGGACACCTGCCTCTGGACTTGAGGGTTTATCTACGGGCTCGGCGGCGACAGCTTGAGCTTCCACTGGCACAACAGCCATGGGCCTCTCAGTGGCTACCAGGGCCCTCGCCTTCTTCTTCCTGACGAGCACGTTGTGGCGCCTACTCTTGATGTGCTTCGTCCAGTCCTGCTCCGTCACGCAGGTCGTCTGGCAGATGTCGCACGTCTGCCGCCGCTGCGTGACCGTCTTTTGCGACGCGACTTCCCGCAGCACCGCGCCTGCTCTCTCCGACGTGCTCGCCGGCTCGGGCAGAACGTCGCCCTCGAGATAGCGCCGCGCAATGTCGACAGCTGGATCGATTACGTTGGACGACCACTGGGAGATGTCGGTGCTGTCCATGACGAAGAGGTGGTCCATTGCGCCGGGCTGTTCTTGGAGCGGTGGGACGGTCTTTGTACGGATCCAGCGGGTTTGGTACTTGGCGTACTGGCGCGTCGAGGCCTTCATGTCCTCGAGGCATGTCCCTTTCAGAGACTCGAGAGCGGCGGGCTCGGTGGTCTGATCCGGGTTGTTGAGTGCTTTGAGGTAAGGCTCAAACTCCTTAAAGCCGATTGACTGCCAGATGCCACGAGTGTAGTCCACCTCCTCGCCAGCGGCCTGCTTTTCCTGGACATACTCGTACATCGACTGGGTCTCGTCGTTCAGACCGGCTGTGAGCATTTTGTCCACCCGCTTGTCGAGGCGCTCTTTCAGCACCTCGGGATCCGAGTATACCCAGAAGAGTAGCGTCTGCCACGCACCAGCACCGGACGCCTTGGCCTTGGCCAGCTTGCGCTGGCTCTGTTCGGCGTAGATTTCGGATGCAGGGCGCCCGTTCTGGAGGTAGATCTGCAGCGAGCGCTGGATCTTGCGCCGGTCGTTGGGGTGCCAGCGGTCCGCCATGACGGGATCGACCTCCCTCAGCTTTGCCAGTATCACCTCGTTCGGCTCGTCGAGAATCGGGAACGACTCGCCGGTCTGCTCGTCATTGACTTCGGCATCCTTGGGCTCATCGCCCTCCCCACCGACGAGGGAGTTTGCGAACAGCAGCGCATTCGTGTAGTAGTGCGTTCCGCCGACGACGATGGGCAAGTTGCCCCTGCTCCGGATCTCGCTGATGACTCTGTTCGCCTCGCGCTTGAAGTCCTCGACAATCCAAGTGGGTTGATCAAGGCCGATGTGGTCGAGTAGATGGTGGGGCACGCCGCGGCGCTCGTCGTCGGTTATCTTATTCGTGATGATGGGCAGGCCCTTGTACATCTGCATCGCATCCGCGTTGATGATTTCGCCTTTGAAGCGAGTCGCAAGCTCTACAGCAAGCTTTGAGGACGTCAACTTGGGTCGCAAGGGCGCGGGGCATTGCCCGGTCGCATCGAGGCAGTATGCGCCGCGAGAGTGGTGGTGGTGCTCACCTCTGATTTTCCTGTGCCGGTCGAACCCAGGATGACCACCAAAGGGTCCGTGGGCGCATGTCGAGCTGTCATCTTGCCAGCAACATTGTGTAAGAACCTTCGGCCAAGTGTTGACCGAAAGATCATACCAGAAAGAATGTCCTGCCTAGCAATGACTCAGAAGAATCACAGCATCGTGGCCGTCAGAGGCTGGGTTTTGCGTCGTGCAATGACAGGTTTTTCCCCGTGCGTGTGGTGTGTCCGGATCGCGGGGCTGGCGTCGGTCGCCGTGGTTGGTGTTGTTGCGGATTTTTGGTGGTTCCAGGCTTCTCCAAATGGGAATGTGGCATCAGAAGGCATCGGAACGCGCCAGAAGGCCTGGGGGCAGCCACCCGCTTCCCTGCCCTGTGCTGTCGGGTCCCGTCAGCTTCCCTTCCAGGCCCCGCGTCTGGACCCCTGAGGCGAAAAGCACTGAAGCACGCTTAAAAAAGGGCGCTGGAGGATTAAGGTAGCGTAGCATTGCCATACCCAGCAGCGCCTTCAGCAGACCCCAGCTCCTTACCCAGTAAAATTGCAGCTTATGTGACGGTCACGTGTGTCCCCAAGCTCCACCAATTTTTGGACACATCGACAATTTGGCGTTTTTGAAGCCAGATCGCAGCCGACCCTCTTTTTGGCCCCGAGCTCTTAGGTCCTACTCCTCCTCTCCTTAATAACCTCCCTTCTCCCAACACCATCACCTTCCCCTTCGCCACACTTGGAGCCATTGTCGCTCTCTACCTCTTCCTTCTTGTCCCCTTCATCTGGATGATTTAGATCCTTTGGTTTTTTGTTCCTTCCCGTGTCCCCCCAGTGTAACAGCCCATCATGAGTTCTCGTAAGTACCTGATCCCCCAAAAGACCACCTCGACCAGCCCCCAGAATGCGTGCTTTGCCGCCCTGTCGCAAACCTCCCGAGAGGACACGCGCGCGATATTTACGACCCCGGTCGCGATACCCGATTCTGCCTTGCCAATTCGCATCAGGAGAACCACAATGGCTAACATTCGCGCTTCTCTCCCGCAGTACGGTTCCTCGACCTGGTCAAGCCGTTCGTGCCGTTCCTCCCCGAGGTTCAGCAGCCGGAGACCAAGGTCCCCTTCAACCAGAAGCTGATGTGGACGGCCCTCACCCTCCTCATCTTCCTGGTCATGAGCCAGATGCCCTTGTACGGCATTGTCTCCTCCGACAACTCGGATCCCCTATACTGGCTGCGTATGGTCATGGCGAGTAACCGTGGAACCCTGATGGAGCTGGGTATCACTCCCATCATCTCCTCCGGCATGGTCTTCCAGCTCCTTGCCGGCACCCACATGATCGACGTCAACCTCGACCTCAAGAGCGACCGCGAGCTCTACCAGACCGCCCAGAAGCTCTTCGCCTTCATCCTCTCTGCCGGTACCGCCACTGTCTACGTCTTCACCGGTCTCTATGGCCGCCCCTCTGACCTCGGCGCCGGTATCGTCTTCCTGCTCATCCTCCAGCTCTTCGTCGCTGGCATGATCGTCATTCTCCTCGACGAGCTTCTGCAGAAGGGATACGGCCTCGGCTCTGGTATCTCCCTGTTCATCGCCACCAACATCTGCGAGTCCATCATGTGGAAGGCCTTCTCCCCCACCACCATCAACACCGGTCGTGGCCCTGAGTTCGAGGGTGCCGTCATTGCCCTCTTCCACCTTCTCCTCACCTGGCCCAACAAGCAGCGCGCTCTCCAGGAGGCCTTCTACCGCCAAAACCTCCCCAACATCATGAACCTCCTGGCCACCATTGCCGTCTTCGCCGCCGTCATCTACCTCCAGGGTTTCCGCGTCGAGATCCCCGTCAAGTCCTCCCGCCAGCGTGGTGCCCGCGGCTCGTACCCCGTCCGCCTGTTCTACACCTCAAACATGCCCATCATGCTGCAGTCCGCTCTGTCCTCCAACATCTTCCTCATCAGCCAGATGCTGTACTCTCGCTTCTCCGACAACCTCCTCGTCCGCCTCTTCGGTGTCTGGGAGGCCAAGGACGGCTCCGCCCAGCTTTCCGCCATCTCCGGTCTGGCCTACTACATGTCTCCTCCCTTGAACTTCAAGGACGCTCTCCTCGACCCCATCCACACTGTCGTCTACATCGTCTACATGCTCGGTGCCTGCGCCATCTTCTCCAAGACCTGGATTGAGGTTTCCGGCTCCAGCCCCCGCGATGTCGCCAAGCAGCTCAAGGACCAGGGTCTCGTCATGGCCGGTCACCGTGACCAGTCCATGTACAAGGAGCTCAAGCGCATCATCCCCACTGCCGCCGCCTTTGGTGGTGCTTGCATCGGTGCTCTCTCCGTTGCCAGCGACCTCATGGGTGCCCTCGGCTCCGGCACCGGTACCCTTCTGGCTGTCACGTAAGTTTTTACCCCGCAATGGATACCATTTTGAGCTTCAGCTAACATCTCGCCAGCATCATTTACGGCTACTTCGAGATTGCTGCTAAGGAGGGTGACCTGGCCGGTATGAAGGGCATGATTATGGGATAATGTTACCAGTCAACGAGAACGACATACCCCTGTTCAGATATAGCGAAGCTTCTTCCTTTGTTCATGCGAGGCTTCCAGCAGCCGCTATACGGTGGCTCTCTGTGTAATATCACGGCATACATTTTTAAAAAGTCATGACGAGGTCTTTAGTGTCCCTCGTGAAGAACAAAAGCAATGGATTTCCATGGTGATGGGTTAGGTTGCATTGGGACAGGGGATTGTCATCCCCACGCGGGGTTTCGATGAGGTTCAGGCGGGAGGGTTGGCCCTTGGTGGAAACATCGGGTCAGGTAGTCTTGCCATGGCCGTCGAGAACTCTAGCAGGGTGTTGTATTTAAGACCATGTATGCGAACAAATCCATTTCACGCGGCCTTTCGTTGCGTTCCATTCGATGGCTTGGAGGCCCCGTCTCCAACATACACACCAAGATGTTGAAGACTTGCGTCAGCAACAGATCAAGGCGTATATATTCCGGATGATGAACGCTGAAGCCGTTTTTATCTCCCACGATAAAGAGCCTGCTTCTCAGGGAGTCTTGTCGATCATGGGGTTCTCCTACTGCCTACCTTGCGCAGCTGCCTGGCGCCGGTTGCTTGTTGCGGGTCATCAGATCCCTTGATCAGCGCATTCGCCGGTCTTCGTCCCCGATTTGCGCATATACACAAGAATAAGTCTCGACAATGCTACTTGCACGTCATGTCCATCAGCTTCCACGGACGTCCTTCTCGCACAGTACCACGCTGTCCTGGCTACCAAGGGAAACCAGGCCGATACCCAGGTATGAGTGCGTCGTTCACATTTGCTGTGGTCCGTATGTGATATTGCATCCCATATTTAAGCGGCTCACCGTGGCCGTGCGTGGTAGGTGTGATGAAACTTCGAGGACCGCGTCCCGAATCAGGTGCTAATCGCCGTAATATACATTACCTATCTGCCAGTATAAATTAGACGGGTTTGGAGATCATGGTGGCGCGGCACAATTTGAGTGCCGTTGCACATCTTCCAATTTGCAGCTTCAGAACAGATGCCGACTTCATCGCTGCTGTTCGAGATTTCTTCTCATCGTCCCACTTCACAGGAGTTTGACACCACCGTCTGACTGGTTGGCTTTTGTCGTCCTTACTTGGTGTGTATACCTGAAGACGAACAGTTGTATTCACACCGCTTGAGGTATTTGAGGGGTGTCGCGGCATTCATTCAATGGCACTAATATTTCCGTCCCATGGGCCAACTACATGCCGATGAAAGTCCCTGCACCTTTAATCCGTCCTTTCAACGGCTCTCTTATCGTTGCCCCAAAAGTGTAATCAGTTGCCCAAGAAGTCGGGTGCCGTCATCAGTCAATCAGCGATAACTGAATAGCCAATCTTAGGACCGCCGAGTTGAGGATACATAAACGCAGGTTATGCCTCGTCGGTGCTAGATTTCGTGTCACAGATGTACGGGTTGCACAATCTCATGACTTGCAAGAAGACAAAGCCCAAGCACAAGGCAGTCATGTAACGAATGTCATATCTTACATGAGAGACAGGCATCTCATGGGTTCGTCTTTGCCCATCCTTCTCTCTGCTCGTTGACGATACGGCTAGGAATAATGTCTGGCTAATGTCTTCACGGCTTGATTCTTTCCGTGTGAGTTTAGCATTAACCGATCGAATCACCTTAGAGATAAGGTTATTTGCGCTTTTCGAAAGTAGCCAGAATTCCACATCATTTGGCGTGTGTGGCTGTGTGAAGGGCTGTGTCTTAGCATCTAGCTTGAGTATGTTCAGTCAGCTCGCCACATCGTGTATGGGAGCTTGTAGAGGTCATCTATTCTAAGAAAATGACTGGCTAATCATTTGAACGACTTGAGGGCGTATGTCAACTAACAAATATAGTCTACGCTGTTGCTGTGTCACATTGCAGCACACAAGTCGGCGAAGAAGGTGTCAGGAATTTTGAAGAAGGCTAGGTTCCGAGAAGGGTTTCTGAGCGTCACTATGTCACAGAGTTGGCTTATGACAGCTCTTGATGATGTGCAAGCCTTCATTCACGCCCGTCTCCCTGTGTCCCCCTTTCTCTGCAAATATTCCTGGTCGTGGATTCTTAGCTGCCTAAGTCCTCGATTCACTGTTAGAGAGGTGGGTATAGTAATTGCAGCATCCATGGATGGACAATTTCGATTGACAATCCCCTCAACAAAGTCGTTGCCTCTATCCGGAACCATGACCAACTTGCCGGATGTTTCTGGCGTCTTGATTCCCCATCACGCAATGTTCTTACATAGAATCTCCTGCTATAACTAAAACACTGTCGTTCCAAAGAGCTCATGTACCCAAACCCTGCAAGTGCCCGTCCGCATAGAATTCTACCTTGCTGGCGCCAGTTGCTGACGGACTTCTCTGGCCATTCTCGTAGCACGTTGTTCTTGCCACTACACCCTGTCTGCAATGTGAAGCCCCCCTTGGCCTGCGCCTCTACCCGGACGTATCGTGTCATTGGCGGCAAGAGTATTAAAGCGTATCTTAAGATCACGAATCATTAGGTGGTCTCAAACCCAAATAAGGTGAGTGCGATCATGATCGACCTTCTGCACCAAGAAATGCGGCCGTGTCTTCGAGGAAGAACCTGTCAAGGCTCCATTGCCGTGCTTCATAGACGTATGCCGACCCGAGTATATTTACTTCCATGACTGTGTATATGCGAAGAGAGGAAATGACAAGAAGTGCGATGAAGAGACCTCAAGCATACAGCGCATTCCGTGGTGATTGTGGATCGATCGATGCTTTGACTTTACATCAACGGATAGTGATGCCCTCGAATGGACAAGCCCACAGTGCCTCGAGATCTCCAGCATTGTGGGGAAGAAATGGGAGAGAGCAATCTCTGAAGCAATAGGCAGGAAACACCCGTCACCAATCTTGAACAGGTGGTCTTCATTGACCACACAGAGTGAGCCCTCTTCGACCAAAAGAATTATGAGTCAAACGGGTCTATCATAGCCATGGGAAAAGGCTGTAGATGCTATGCTCGTCAACATAAGTCTTCCCTCGCGCTGAATCTACACAGCCTCAGACGAGGCTAATGCCGCGTAGTTCAAGTCTTTGAAGCAACTCCTGGCACAGAACAGCATATAAGAGCAGATAGCAGAAATCCATTTGTATTCCTACAGCGCCATATTGCTCGCCGAGCACGGGTTGTTTTTCCACTTACTAAGGTTATGGACTCCGAGTCGCGGCCTGTGCCCGCCGCCTTGAGTAAGATGCACATTTTGTCCGGAAGCTCACCTCCTTACTACCATCGAACAGTGCCGGTTGTTATCATTTGTATATGGCTTTTATTGAGACTCAACCTGGGGTATACCTATACAGCAGAGTATGAGACGGATGTGTGCGAGACGGTGTTCATATCCACAAATCGCGTAAAAGACCATTAAATCAATCCTTAGTAAAACTGGAAATGACCTCACGATACCGGCGGCTATGGGATTTGGGTCAGTAAGAGAACTTTTGGTACCACATTCGATCGTTGAATAGAAGTCTCATACCTGGCTTTCCCGAACGATCTCCTTCCATGTGGTCCATGGACCTCCACCGCATGAACTACATAAATTAGCATGATCAAGCTAGATACCGTTTACACCACATGGTCGAAACTGATCAAGATGATGCACCAGCAGTTGTTACACCCTTATTTGAAAGACTGTCCTGGGCTATAAGTTCCCACCATAATACCTGATATCGATTCAGCCTCTCGTACCCTCGTCTTCCAGCGTCCTTTTCACTCGTGTTGCATGAGACCTCTAAGTAAATTCGTATTCTGCCCGCAAGAGTTCGGTCGTAAAGCTTCTAGGTCACAAAGTCGTGCGTATACGAGATACTATGAGGTTGTAGGTATTCCGCCTCCTGACTTGGAGCGTGATGATGAATATCACCTGGCGAAGCATATCCGTGGCCTCTGCACTTTCCATCCGAGATGATCTGACAAGACCGCACTTTATATGGAAAGCGCCTCGAGGGACGCAGAACCATGCACCCAAAGCAGTTCGCCTGAAGTTAGACGCAGAATGGAAAACACGGAAAGCATCTCTTAGTACCTTGGGTGCGCATGCGGTATGGTAATTCACTTGCCATGTGCTACATGCTAAAGGGTATTCTATATATATCGGTGGAGGCTCGTCAGTAATCTCCGACAAGCAAAGTCAAGTTCTTCGGTGGATTATTTGGTATGCTCATGCCTAGCTCACATCCCTAAACTAAGGCCGTCTCTATTCCTTCGTTCTTACTGAGCCATCTATCAGCAGGCACGGGATCACGCAAGTCGCGTCATTCGTCATCACGCTCTTTTACTGTGTATACATCATGTAACCAGAGGCTTATGCGATCATGCCGGCTACGAGCTCAGTTTGAGATCTGGCAGCGATACCTTCTGGGTCCTGGCTGAAGAGTCTCAAAGAATTCATAATCCAAGCTGAGCCGTTCATTGTGTTTATATCCAATCATACAGATCAAGCTCAAGCTCCTCTTATATTGCCTGTGGCATCCGACGCAGCGGCCTGATGAAGCCACTGGCTGAATCAGGCATGGAACCCAAGACGGAGGACCAAGGTCGAAGAAGCACCACAGACTTGCTAAACAATTTCGACGTTTCCCAGCAGATTACACACGAACCCTAACCAAAATGGATCAGTGCCCGGATGCTGCGGACCGCTTCCAGCAACTCATGACCCGCGACGGACTTCCCATTTCTTGTGGAAGAATAAAAAGCCAGCCAGCTGTTCCACTTCCGACACTCTGGTTCACGGAACGAAATCTGCTGAAAAGCGACGAAAGTATTCCAGCTGTCTCGATCGATCCGAGCTCACTTATACACTACCTCAACATCCACATCGTCGATGTGACAATAACCTCGGCCAAGAAGCCAATCCATAGTAGCTATCCCTATACAACACGAATAGCTGTAAGTCAAGCGTGACGACAAACGTTCATGAGATAGTGAAAACGGCAGTTGGAGGAGTCCGTACTCATCATCCAAAGGTCATGCTTGCACGATCTTCGAAGGTGTTTGTTCGAGTTTTGCTTGCTACGGACCACAAGTCGTCAAGAAAGATCTCCTCTGCTGTTTAAAACTCCGTCTCTCAAACCATGTCGACGCTTTTATACTTCAATGCTTCTATACCTACCTCAAGTACGACCGAAGACACCACTAGCCTCCCAATATTCACGTAACCCACGTCCCGCGAATCAACCCAAGGGCCCCCCAAAACGATATCGCGTTCTAAACCCTGCCTGAAGAGGAACACGGTGTATATAGATCGTAGGCACTCGTAAAGGCAGTACTCTCTTCACCAATAAGACGGTCAATTGTTATGTTGTTTGAATAACATGGCCTCCTGTGAAGTCAACACCGAGGTCAGTCCCAACCGGCCGCGCACTCACCGCGTCATCCGAATACCGGACGTTGTCCATCTCCGGTAATCATCTCTGTTTGACATGTATTCATGACCCGTAGTAACTCAGCTGCCACCGTTAGCAACAACTGCGTTGGAAACCCGGGAACGAAGGTACATGACTTTCGGTCTCATGACAGATGATAAAAGCCAATGTTGTCACCTCCGATTCGGTTATCAGGTTCTATCCAAGTTCATGATGCCAGTGGCTTTTATTGATAAGTTCACGATGCCAGTGGCTTTTACTGACCTCTGTACCGTCTACAGGAAGCTTGAGTCTGTGGCGGTTCAGATGGCCCTCTCAGTCACATAGCAAAGTGGACGTGGACGGAAACCAATACATTTCGTAGGGCAATCGGCTACCGGGAGACTTGCAGCCGCACATCACACCTTCACCTAAAACACGCAAATATTTCAATCACATGAGAGGCGGCAGCAGCGGAAGGCCGTTTCCTCAACCGCCGCTGGCGGTATTCCAACACCCATGTCGGCCATGTTTGCTTACCTTCCCTGCAAGAACGACCTCCCGGGCACGCACCCAAACAAACGGTGAAGGAGGCGCGCGAAATGGTCTCTCGCATGCGCGCTGACCGTTATGAGCAAAACCTCCGGGGAGCCTGCATGTTGTCTCCCCGAGAGAAAACGCGGAGATACTGCCTCTTCTCCAGTAGGCTAGAGGACTACGTGGTACACCGACATCCAATGAGGATGGAGGGATGCTGGGTAAGGGTTGCTCACAGCAGTTGCCGTTGGGGGCGGAGCGCTTACGAGCTGCGAACTCGTTCTTAACCCGGGCCGCTTCAATCGGACATCTTTTCGGGGTCGCTGACCGTTCTGATGATGTTGCCTCTAGTGTGGTCCGGGGTCAGAGTAGCTTGAAATCCTGCTGCAGGTTGAGTTTAGGGAGGGGGCCGATGTGGGATGCCGGACGCGGGAAGACTGGATAAGCGCGAGTATGGATAGCATCCTAAAGAAATCTCCTGGTGTTTCTCTGAATATTCAATCAGTATCGCACGTGCCCATGCAAACAACAAGGCTCTGATCGGCTAGACGTAGTCCAGGATGTCCATTTTCTAGATGTAAGTCAAGTTGCAGTGCCACTGGCGGAGTCGATACCGCCGGACCACCCGGGTACCACTTCCGGGCTATTAACTTCGCCGGAGACCATTCCGATATTAAGTTTTTCACGCCTTGATTTGACAAGCGCGTTGTTGACCTCAATCGCAGGATACGGGTGGTTGGGATTTCGCAGGCGTGTCAGCGCATTCGCACGAGAGTCCCGCCCTTATCAGGATAGAAAGAAAGGTTCCACAGTACCGGCATCGTGCCCGGTTTCCCCACGGAAATAGAACGCTGGTGACATTTGGAAGCCAAGCAAGGGGGTTGCCGACTACCGACGCGCGGCGCTTGTCTTGGTTGAATGATGATGTCCTGGAGACGAGTCGTGGGAGATATGAGCATTCCTGTCTCAGATTCCAATTGAGGCATCCAGAATTCGAATCTAGCATCATATTGTAGAGTTTCACGATCCCTTGAGAACGCGCTCATCGAGTGGCAGAACGCGGTCAATCTGACTCTCTCGACTCGTTACTGAGCTAGGACTGACTCTTGGATGATCGAGATCCGACCCTGAAAAGAGGCAAGTGAATGGCGCCCATACACACGTGATGACTGCCAACGCCTTTCTTGGCGAACAGGACGACATGAGATGTGTCCATAAGGTGAGTCCTTGAAGGGGAGATTATCTGATTGATAACGGCTCCCCTGGCAAGAAAATGGTCCAACGAGAAGCTCGGGATCCAGGGTGGCACTGACAGAGTATCAAAATGACAGTATCTTTGGTCACCTGTGGGTTAACGAGATGACGGCAGAATCCTTCAGAGACGGTGATGGGTCAGGCTGTGGTTGATTTTATGGAACGAGTGAACTTCAAAATGCGATTGAGCCTTTAGGCGCAATGATCGGCACTCGACTTTTGAAGAGCTCGAGAACAGGTGGTAAATGGCATGCCATGAGGTGGTTTAGAGTTCCCCAGACATTGGCCAGGCTTTCAGGCTGCACCTGCGCTGCAACGTCGAGTGGGAGACCGAAAGAGAGGACCAGTCCTGTATCCATATCCGTAGTTGCAGGGAGGGGACAGCTCCCCGGCGCATGTTGCATGGGCTTGGAGGTGACGGTGGTGCGTGCGTGGAGTCTTTCACTCTTGCAATACCCCGAGCCGCCCCGACTCCGGCATCACCTGTTCGTGCCGATTTGCGTGCTGCAGGCCGTAGGATACGGATTACGCGATGCCTGTCCTTATCGAACCGCAGAGGGGCCAGCCAATAGTTTCCGGGGATGGTGATGATCGGTTTGCAGCACTTGGAACCCCGCAAGCCGTCGTGTGCCTCTCGCCGGCTGCATGCACGCACAGGGCAAGGCCAAGATACCTCTTCCAATGCTGCGGGCTTTTCCAACGGCTGCAGCAGTCGGATAGCAACTTCCTGCCGCCGGTGCGGCCACGCGCCAGGGTTTGGTCAGCCTAAGATGTCATGCAGTATCTGTGGTTTACTGAAGGTGTAGTGTCTTCGAATGGCGGTGAAGGTGAGTCATTGGCCGATGGCAATGGCATTGTTGGCCGAATCCCGCTTTGGGGAGATGGGATGGACCATGAACGGGGGCTCAAACAGATGGATCTGATTCCCGAGAAGTGTCTTGCCCCAACGGGAAGGTCGATGATTAGCAGCAATGGTGGTGCGGATTCGACGTTTGAGGGTCCAGTCCAGTAAAGTCCAGCCGAGGACTTCGTTTGTGATTCGGTTCTGAGGAGAGCTGAGCGACCTCCAGAACAAGAAAAATGAGGGGTTCTGCGTTGATCAACCGCGTGATGGAGGAACGGGCGAATCAATTGACACAATTGGGCCTGTCCTGGAGGTCATGAGGCTTCATGTTTGTCACCTATCAGTGGTATCTGGAGTGCGTCTATGTAAGCCAGTTTCCATCCATGCCACACGCACATGCAGAAGAGGTACGAATAGAGCACGCAATGGAGCGTATGGCGTGCGATTCAGGTTGACTTTGGTGTTCCAGGAGAGCGAGGGGTGTGGATGGCCCAAGGCAAGAAGGCAATCTCCCTCATGCCGACAGTCGAACGCCTATCGGCCTGCAGCAGAAGTGCTTGAAGCGGGTGGGGGAGGAAGTCGCATCCAGGATCAGTTCTCTTATTCGTTATCGCCGCTTTGCAGGTGCGGTGCCGTACGTGAGGACGGGTGGGATATTCAGAGTCCCGTCTTGCAGTCGATCGTTACGTATGACCTGAGAAAAACGTCGGCGTACGACTCAAGCAGTTGATGTGTCAGACGCAATGCAATTGGTTCAATGTCGACGACGTCGAAGAGTGAGCCGTGCGCGTTGTACACGATGGGAATGTGGTGGTTGGGAGTCGAAGATTGGCTTCTGACAGCGCACCAAAGGCGGAGGGGTGCGGATGTTCCTGAACGTTGGGAAACCTTGAGCCTCGTGGCAGCTCTTGGATCCAGAGGCTAGCGAGCTGGTGCTTGTGAGATGCCTTGAGTGGACGCCTTTGAGTCTTGTAGGGACGAGGGAGCGTCAGCTCAAAGCATTGTTCGACGGTAAGACATTGTTGATGGTCAAAGCCTAGCAAAGCAGCTTGAGCTCCAAGTGTGCAGACTAGTCGGGAGTTAGGAGACGGCGCAGGTCCCTCAGGCCAAACACGCAAAGGACGTTCGTTGAAGGACAGATTTGCAGGAAGTCAGATTGACGAGGCAAGGTTTGGCCGTGTACTTCCCAGGCATCTGGGAGCAGTGCTTGGCTTGAGACATCATTCTGATCTCATGGGAAAGTGTGTCGCAAGTTGTTGGCAAGCCATCTGTTCTTCACCAAAGGCAAAAGCAAGGAGGGACGCTGCCGATGGAACGGGTGTTGCCTATGCCGCTGTTTCCTGCAACAATAAACACTGCGGGCTGCCATTGCCAATGCCCATGAAAACACGGTGAGGTGAGTCGGACGGCGAGAAGCAGGCATTTGCTTGCGAGAGGGCCAGGTTCTCGGGAGCAACGCTTCAAGGATGCATTGATCCGGGTGGAAGGCGGGTTGGCAGAGAGGTGTGGTTGGCGGGTGAAAGAGAGAGCGAGAGAGTGAGGTGCTGCTGCTGTGGGCTCACGATCCCTGCAGACGCGCTTTCCAGAATCCATCCATGTGCAAGCAGAGCCAGAGCCAGAGCCAGAGCCAGAGCCAGAGCCAGAGCAGCTGCGTTGCGCCTTCACTTCCGGCACCTGCCTGCGATTTTGAACCTGGGCAGGAGCTACAAACTGCAATTGCACTTGCACTTACATTTGTACTGGCGCTTGCTCGTTGCGCCTTTTCGCCCTTGCCATTTCTAGCGTGGTATGGCATCTAGCCCTGCGAAAAGATAGATACGTACCTCTTGTTTCTCTTGCTCAGGAATTTTCATCATCCTTTTTTTTCTCCTTCCCTCAGAGATCGAGCTCTCAGTTGCTCATCGGGTACGTACCGAGACCTGCCGCAGTGGGGAAGAGGAAACCGAGCTCGCCGACAAGGTGCTCGGTCGTCATGGGCGTTGAGCGTTCTGGGCCGAAAGGAGCTGGAGCTGGTGGGTTTTCCTTGATGTTTAGATTGGGGAGCCTTACATCATTGGGTTGGTGGAATGAGAGAGGCCTTGCGCAAGACGCTCCAGCGACATCTCATTTCTGGGAGAAATGAAGCTGGCCGGCAGGTGACTTGATGGTTTTGAGGTAGCTCCTTCACATGGCTACCTACATACATCACTCATCCATTGATCTGTATCCTCACGGCAAGCGACAGCAACAGCAAGCATTTGCGCACGCGTTATCTTCCGGCGGGGAGGTAAGGTAGGCCAACATAAAACCGTAGCTTCAGTCCTTTTGCGCCCTTACGGGGCACGCTTGGTGGAGCAGAAAGCTGCACGCTGAAGCAGGGCGAAAAGGAGGCTTCTGGAGAGCGTTGCTAGCGAGCACATGCTTGCTGCAATTGAAGCTTCCCACTGGACGGCTTGCTGCTATCGTGGTGCAGCTGGCGGGGCACGACCCTGGCCGCCTTGGTACACCCTGGACCTCCGGACTGCATCTGACCTTGCCGGACGGAGCCTGCGCCTGTGTCGTGTATTCCGACTGCGTCGTCCAGCACTCCAGACTCCAGCGGCATGGCTTCGGCTCCCAGTCTAGCTCACAGTGAGGAACAACGCCCGAAGCTGGGTTCCGGGGTCGCCATTCTGGGTACTTTGGAGGGAGGGAGGCTCCGCTCTGGCCAAGATCCGTGGAGACTGCGTCCTTCAGGTAGTGTGGATGAGGCGGTGGAAACCTCGCCGTTGTTGTTTCCCACCTCAGGTCTGTGAGCTGCTTGCCGCGGATCATTATGCTGCTGCTCCGGCGACTGTGTGCTTCGTATTCTGTATGTGTCCAGTGTGTGTATGTGTAGGTATTCGGCCCCCGAGTGCTCCAGCAAGGACCGGGTCCCAGAAAAAAAAAAAATAGCGACGAAGTAGGAGGACAGACAGGCCAGGGCACCGTCGTCAGTTCCCCGTGTCAGTCAGTCAGTGCCATGGAGTGTTGTTAACCAGACGCCAGACCAGACCAGACGGGACCAGAAGTTAGCTACCTTAACACCTTCCCCCCCCACCCCCAAAACTCATTCTGGATTCTGCAGCAAAGGCGTGCCATCCTCTTCCTCCTTCCATCCCTCTCTTTCCTTTTTCTCTTTTTTTTGTTTTGTTTCTTCCCCCGACATCACCTGCCCTCCAGCAGCGTGCACCCGACGGAAACTCCCTCTGCAACGCCTAGGTTTTGATCCTCTCCATCTCTCGGATGAGGTGACGTACATACAAACACCCGCCCTACCTCGCCTTCTCCTCCCTCTCCAACAACAAAGTCCGACGTCGGCTCCCGCCACCGCTCCCTCGACTGGACCGCCGCGAACCGATCCGAGACGCCGTTACACTTCCATCCATTCAGCTTATCTTACCCCAACACCACAAGCTGTCGGAGCTCGACCATTGATCGCTTTCTTTTGGGCGTTTCTCCCCGCCATACGGGAGTGGGGTACTAGCAGCAGCAGCAGCAGCAAACATGAGCAACTTTGCTCAGTGTAGCTGGCCAATATGGCAGATCGATGATCTCACGCCGTGTTTCCAGCAGGAGTAAGTCATGATCCCACCCTGTCTTGTGCTCCGTCGCATCCTTCTCAGTCGCACCGCGAGCGCATCGCATCAAAGCGCATGCACCACCACACCACATCCTCCTACAGCTGTGCCTGCGGTACCCTTGCGCCGACAATTTTTGCGCCTGATAGACTGCGAAAACTAACCATTCTTCTCGTTACAGCTATCTGAAGATTCTCTTCCCTCTGATTATAATAGGATTTTCATTCCTCCACCTCGCCGTGCAGACTCTTCGAAGCATCTCCAAGAATCGCAAACATGGATACGAACAGGTTTCTGACGAACATCACCACTCGCATACCGAGCTTCCTCCCGACGAGACCGCCGACGACGATGAGGACGACGACGAGGCACTCACCATGAACGGTGGTGGCCGCTTGGCTCTGGTCAAGACCACCACCAAGGGATCCATTGTCCAGGCCGACAGCCCTCACGGTCAGAACATCTCCATCGTCGTGGAGGAGCTTGCGATTGCTGGTCTGATTGCCATTCACATTATTTCGTTGGTGACTGGCTCTGTTGCCGGCGGCCACGGCTTGATCGTCACCATCGTTGGCCTCGTCAACTGGGTTTACGTCGCTATCCTTGTCACACTGCGCCTCTTCTTAGGAAACACAAAGTGGCGCGTGCCTCGCATCTGGAACCACACGGCCTTCATCTATCTCTTCCAGTGGCTGTTTACCGTTGCTATCTTCCGCTCTGTCATTGTCCACCCGCCTCCTCAGCTCGCGCAGATCCTCGTCATTCTCGAGTTTGCGCTGACCACCCTGCTGTTTGGCCTTGCTGTCACCACGAGAAAGGGCAACAGGACGGTGTTGTTGGAGTGGGAAGATGGAATTGAGCCCTCTCGCGAGCCTTTGGCCTCCCTCTTCTCCTTGGCTACCTTCTCCTGGTTCGACCCCTTGATCCTGCGCGGATACAAGGAGACTCTTGAGATGAAGAGTGTCTGGAACCTCATTCCCAAGGAGAAGGCTGCGGCCGTATTGGCGGACTACAGAACACTCAAGAGGACCGGGGCCCTGTCATGGCACTTGATCAAGTACTTCAAGGCCGAGCTTCTGAGCCAATTCGCCTTGGCAGTCCTGGCTGGTATCTTTACTTTCGCCCCAACGATGTTGCTCAAGGCCATCCTAGAGTATGTGGAGCGCCCCGAAGGAGCTCCGATCAACGTCCTGTGGCTGTACGTGATCCTGCTGCCCGTTCTCGACATCGTGAGATCGTTCGCCGACGGCATGGCTCTGTGGATCGGTCGCAAGATTTGCATTCGCATTCGTGCCATCATGGTTGGTGAAATCTATGCCAAGGCCCTTCGTCGCAAGGCCGCCGCAGGCAAAGATAAAGAACTCGGCATGAAGAAGCCTTCTGGTTCCGAGAAGAAGGGCTTCTTCGCAAAGGTCAAGTCCAAGTTGGGTTTCAAGAAGGCCAGCGACGCCGAGTCCGCCAACGGTGCCGCAAAGGACGCTGAGAAGAAGGACGACGAGCAGGCTAACCTGGGCACCATCATCAACCTGATGTCTGTGGACAGCTTCAAGATCTCTGAAGTCACCGCTTATCTCCACTTCATCTGCGCATCCGCTCCTACTCAGCTGGTCATTGCAATTGTTCTGCTCTGGCAAGTTATGGGTCTCAGCGCCATCCCCGGTCTCGTTGTCATGGCTTTGCTCTTGCCCATCAACTACAGCTTTGCCCGAGGCTTTGCCAACACGTCGAAGAAGATCTTGGGAGCTACCGACAAGAGAATCAATGTGACCAACGAGGTCCTCCAAAACATCCGCATTATCAAGTACTTCGCATGGGAGGCTAAGTTTGGCCGAATCGTGGACGAGAAGCGTGCTGCGGAGTTGAAGGCTCTCCGATCCCGCTACATCATCTGGTCTTTCGCGGTTGCCGTTTGGAACTCCGTGCCTGTTCTCATCACCTTCTTCTCTTTCCTGATGTACACTCTCGTCGAGAAGAAGCCCCTTTACCCCTCCGTGGCCTTCACTGCCATCTCGCTTTTCATGCTTCTGCGTGTTCCTCTCGATCAAATGGGAGACATGTTTGCTCACGTTCAGGAGACCAAGGTCTCTTTGGACCGTGTCGAGGAGTTCCTCACCGAGGAGGAGACGGAGAAATACGAGCAACTTGGCGAGGACAATGTGGACGAGAACGGCAACAAGGTTATCGGCTTCCGCAAGGCAACTTTCATCTGGGGTGGCAAGGACGTCGTCGCGGACGATGGATCCCTGGCTTTCCGTCTCATGGATATGGACGTTGACTTCCGCATCGGAAAGCTCAACATCATTGCTGGACCCACAGGTTCTGGAAAGACATCTATGCTCATGGCTTTGCTGGGAGAAATGACTCTGGTGGATGGGAAGGTGTACTGCCCTGGTGGTCGCAGCCGTGAGGAAGTCCGCGCTGACCCCGAAACTCACTTGGCGGATACGGTTGCTTATGTCGCCCAAGCTGCTTGGCTTGTGAACGCCAACATCAAGGAGAATATTCTTTTCGCTGCACCTTATGATGAGAAGAGATACCGAGACGTCATTGTCGCTTGCGCCTTGGAGCGTGACCTGGAGATTCTCGATAACGGCGATGAGACTCTGGTCGGTGAGAAGGGCATTACTCTTTCTGGTGGCCAGAAGCAGCGTATTTCTCTTGCCCGCGCCATCTACTCCAACTCTCGGCACATTCTTCTGGACGATTGCCTTAGCGCCGTGGATTCCCATACCGCGCAATGGATCTTCAACAATGCTATCAAAGGTCCTCTCATGGCCAACCGAACCTGCATTCTCGTCACGCACAACCTTACATTGTGCGCTCCCTCATCCCATTACATCGTCACTCTCGAAAATGGCAGAATTGGTGCTCAAGGTCCATCGGGCGAACTCATCGCCTCCGGTAAGCTCGGAGAGGAGATCCAGAAGGCCGCCATCAACTCCGCCACTGTCTCCCGCATTCCGTCCCGTGTACCGTCTAGCGTCGGCGAGGATGGTTCCGAAACCGTCGTCAACCCAGGCGACGAGAACACCACCGACGCCCGATCCAAGAACGACAAGAAGAAGAAGGAGACAAAGGATGCTATGGAGGAACACAAGGCGGAGGGCTCCGTCAAGTGGCCTGTCATCCAATTGTACTTGTCATCCATGGGCCCTTGGTGGTTCTGGATCGTTGCCCTCAGCGTCTTTGGTCTCCAGCAGCTTTCAGGTGTTGCAACTAGTTGGTGGGTGCGGGAGTGGGCCAAGCAGTATCTTCAGACGGAAGAGCAGTCCATGACATTCTCGAGTTCATCTCACAGCTACAGCTCTCAGTCGTTGTCTCCCACTTACTTCGCCGCCATCGCCAATATTGGGGAGAGAATCAGCTCGTCGTTCTCCACTACCGACAACTCCGACGTCAACGTTACTTACTATCTGACCATTCTTGCCATTATCGGTGTCGCAGGCTCGGCCACAGCCTTCATCAGAGATATCTGGGTCTTCTACGGTTCTTTGACGGCCTCTAAGAAGATTCACAACGATCTTATCTCCCGCGTCTCGAGGGCCAAGTTCAAGTTCTTCGACGTTACTCCCTTGGGCCAGCTCATGAACCGTTTCAGCAAGGACCTTGAGGCAGTCGACCAAGAAGTCGCTCCGATCGCTATTGGCGTCTTCGGATGTGCTCTTGGAATTCTAGTCACTGTCGTCCTGATCACTGTCATCACCCCTGGCTTCCTCATCGCTGGTGTCTTCATCACCGCTGCTTACTGGTTTGTTGGCTCGTTCTATCTCCGAGCTTCTAGAGACTTGAAGCGTCTGGAGTCCGTCCAGCGAAGCCCTCTATTCCAGCAATTTGGCGAGACCTTGTCGGGAATGACCACTATTCGTGCCTATGGCGATGAGCGCCGTTTCATCCGCGAGAACCTGACAAAGATCAATGTGCAGGCGCGTCCTTTCATCTATCTTTGGGCTGCTAACCGATGGCTTGCTTTCAGAACTGATGTTCTTGGAGACATGGTGTCTTTCTTTGCTGGAGTCTTCATCATTTTCAGCCTTGGCACCATCGAGCCTGGACTTGCCGGTATTTCTCTCAGCTACGCCATTGGATTCACAGAGAACGTCCTGTGGCTTATTCGCCTTTATGCCATCAATGAACAGAACATGAACTCAGTGGAGCGTATCAAGGAGTACCTGGATGTTGAGCAAGAGGCTGAGCCCATTGTGGAGAAGAACCGCCCCCCTGAGAACTGGCCCAGCCAGGGATCTGTCGAATTCATCAACTACTCTACGCGTTACCGCCAGGACCTTGACCCTGTCCTGAGAAACCTCAGCTTCAAGATCAACCCCAAGGAGAAGGTCGGCATTGTTGGTAGAACGGGAGCTGGCAAAAGTTCGCTAGCCCTGGCCATCTTCAGAGCTTTGGAGGCCGACGAGGGCAAGATCTTGATCGACGACATTGACATCGGACTGATTGGACTTCGGGACTTGAGAGAGTCTATTACGATCGTCCCCCAGGATCCTACGCTCTTTATGGGCACAATCCGCAGCAACCTCGACCCCTTTGACGCGTACACGGATGAGCAAATTTTCGAGGCCCTCCGCAAGGTTCAGCTCATCGGACCTAACGAGTCGACGACTAGACCTACGACACCCTCTGCCTCTTCGATGTTGCCAGCCACGCCCAACCTCGGCCTCATCCAGGGCGAGACAAACTCGAGCCCTGCTTCTTCCATTGCACCTACAAACAAGAACGTCTTCCTCAACCTATCGTCGACTGTCTCGGAGTCCGGCTCCAACTTGTCTCAAGGCCAGCGTCAACTGCTGTGCCTCGCCCGAGCGCTCTTGAAGCGCCCGAATGTGCTGGTCATGGACGAGGCAACGGCCTCCATTGACTACGCCACCGACACCAAGATTCAGGAGACGATTCGCGAATTGACCAGCACCATCATCACCATTGCTCACCGTCTGCAGACAATCGTGGACTACGACAAGGTGCTCGTTCTGGATAAGGGAGCCGTCGTCGAATACGGCCACCCATACGAGTTGATACGCAAGGAGAACGGTAGCTTCCGGGGCATGTGCGATATGAGTGGAGAGCTATCTATTCTGATCAAGGCCGCCAAGAAGAAGTGGGATTCCGGAAGGCTAGTCGACATTGACGACGAGGAAATCGGTGACAGCCAGGCGACGGCCGTCGAGGATGAAGCCCAGAAGATTACCGAAGAGGCCAAGGCCAAGGCTGATGAGGAGGCTAAACAAAAGGCCGAGGAAGAGGCCAAGAAGAAGGCTGAGGCTGAAGCCCAGGCCAGAGAGAGAGCGGAGCAAGATGCCAAGAAGGCACAAGAGGCGGATGAGGAGGCGAAGAGAAAAGCGGAAGAGGACGCCAAGAAGGCGTCTGACGAGGAAGCAAAGACGTCCGAGGAAGAGGACAAGCGAAAAGCTGAGGAAAAGGCAAAGGCCGACGAGGAGGCCAGGAAGGCTGGCGGAGGATAGGAGCCTGACCTGGACGACTTGGCCTTGTGTATTATGTCTTAGCGTTGAGCCGGGGGTTGGTATTCTCAGCTATCGCCAGCGTTGTGTTTTAATAAGGTAAAGGATAGTTTAGGTTCGGTAGATACAGGAATATTCTCTTTGTTCATTCATCTACCGTCTTATTGTTACGTCTGGTGACTTGGAATCATGTTTACGACTACTCGACCCGGCGACGCTACTGCCGTGTTAGATGTGTTATGATCCAGCAAGTCCAAGTTTCCCATTGGCCTCGTTGAACCTTTCCCAGTCTAGGCTTACACGTCTATCTGGCCTACCGCGAGTATAAAAGAAGCTGCTTCACCCTTACCAGGCAGAACCAGCCAATATGCTCAGTGACAGCAAAAGTGGTACATAGTTCAGTGCGAGCGAATGCTTGTCCCGTTGCTTAGTCGTGGTCGAGGCTTTGTCTGCATGAGCAATCTCGTAGATGATTGCGTGGCTCTGGATTGGAAGTATACCAATGAATAATCTTCCGAGGGTGGCGACGGAGGCATGGCGGTTATGAATGCGAGATGGATGGTGTCGTGATGAGGTTGAGGACTTCACCTTGGATTGCGGTTACTCACTGGTTCTCTTAAAATTGCCTGACGAAGTGCCGGCCTATTGCCTTCCCACTTACCTTAGCGGTCTGGAGTTTTTTATACCCTGAGCCGCGGAGGCTCCAGGTTTTGGAAAACAGAGAGAGTCACCCGGTGTATGAGACTAGATGGACGCGAAATGCGTGGTAGCCTGCCTTCGGGTGATAGGCTGACGGGCAGAAATGTCTTCTACTGACATATAAAAAAAGGGAGATCTCAATATTTCCTGATAACTAATGAATTTGGGTCAGGTTGAATTTCAAATGCTTTCGAAGATGGTTTCTTATTCCTGTGGGACTCCGCGAGAGCTACCTAGGCGAGCGCCTGCGATGTTCCGATCTCCATAATCCCTTGAGCAACCGTGATATCTTCCCTAACAGCTCTTCTCTCTTTGATTATGCCTCATGAACACACGATTCTTGACACGGACGCTGGACGACGAGATGCAGTGATGGCACGCGCGATTTTGTTTCCACCTAGATGATTACGGCCGCAGGGAGTAGATTGATTGCATATGCAGTGTATCCGCCAGCTGAATCGAATGTACCATTGCGTGACATTTAGAGACATATTTCAAAGCAAGATTGAGCCATACATATGTATCCGTCGTTCAGGGCCGTTCACGGTCCTTCCATGGTGGCTTTCACCTCGCCTGGCGAAAGGGTCCGGTAATTATTGAGCTGGAGGTCGATCCATGCAAGAGCTTTGCACCGCATGATCAATGGAAGGAGTTCTGTTGAGCAATAAATAGAGCTTGACTTCCATCTTCTAAGAATTAACCAACTGAAAACCATCGGCGTCAGTACGTCCAGAGGAACTACACCCGGTTGGCAAGCTTGTCATCGCCTAATGTTCTCCTAGAGTTCACGCCTGCGATTTCGACGCCTAATACATCACGCACCAAGACGATATCCAAGTCCATTTCTGTCGTTGATCTTCCTCGTAATTTCTTTTGTATTCGTGTGTTGCGTCATCTTATTCAGCCGCGATCTTTGTTCATCACATTACCACAGCCACTGAGAGAAGCACAGTCGACGACGCGGTTTCGAAAGGCCCACAAGAGGCAACTCTTCACCTAAGGATCTATCATTTACTCGAGAAAGGATACGATGAAACAGGACGATTAGGGCAGAGTATTTTCAAAGATGTGTCACCTCGCTTTTATACACTGACTGTTCTCGACGGCCGGCGCCAGGGAAGGATCATAAGCAGCTCTTCGCTACCACGACGCGACGCCTCACGCTATGTCTCTGATGAGCGAAATCTGGGGTAACTCTTAATGTTGTGAGAACAGCATCTTGGCATTTTGGTCTGTTTCCTCGGCAAATGGATCTCGCCATCGAAAGCTTCAACGCCTCTCGACTAGACTGTGTGGCAAGTACAGCACTCCGCTTCGAACCTTCATCAACAAGTTTGCCGCCAGCATTACGATATTCTGGACTTCAACTCATACAGGCACATAAACAAGAGAGGAAGAGAGTGGACGAAGACACTTGACTCTGGTTTTGTCAGGGACTTGGCAGGTAGTAACGACTTGAGGAGCTTTGAACTCTTTGGCTTCCAGGAAAGCGACACACCAGCACCCTTCATCAGACCCCATTCCTGTCGCGCGAAGAAACTTCCCTAAACGCGCCACTTCCCCTTTTCATATCAATGGTCCACCCTGCCGTCCTATCCCTTGGCCAAGTATGGTGTTCATTAATAGCGGCAAGGTAGCCGGCAGCCTCTACTCAATACATGCACTACATTCTGCGCTGTCTCTGTTCATTTTCACTTTTCATCATTAGCCACGCATATAATTAGGAGATCTCCCGGGCAAATCCTTGAGCCGCCAAAGCACACAATGCGTTGGGTCTTTTGGGTCATACTAACCGTGCCATGGACACTTGCGAGGCCCCTCGCCATGCCGTTACAGAAAGGCCCTCCTTTTCTCGGGTTACGATGCTTATTTCGTACAACCCACGCATATTTGGGAATACTCTGGAACGAGTGAGTGGCAATGACGGTAAGATAACGAGTTACAAAACATTTGGACATCGTCTGAGCTGTACTTCTGTCTAGGATACCTACTTAAGCGTCCTTTAGCTTCCGCGCCATTGATCACCAGTACACTCTGGGTTTTATTTGGTTTCTGATTGAAGAAGTTTCAACTTTGGCGCTATGAGATAGTTCTCATAACTAACGATTTGCAAGCTCTGGAAGCGCAGCAACCACAGGGCGGCTAGAGTAGTCCCAGATACCGGTACAAGTCAGGCTGAGTTGTACTGTATCGTTGTAGCGAAGATGGGATTTTCTAAAAGACTGCAGTATGTAGTTTGTGTGTCTGTCACGATCCAGAAGGGCACGATGTGGCAGTCGTTGCAATTTAGCGCATCAGAGCTATACCAGACAAATGACGTCTAGAAAGTTATGACATCTCCAACGGTTACGCTAAGCTTCATTATGTGGTTTTGCCTGGCCCATAGACATCATCTTCCTTCATCTTTCTCATGGTATTCCCACGTATTGTTATTTCTCGGCAAGCTGGCTGAAGACCGGATGCTGAAAATGCACCGACCGCTTTAGCCTATAGCACACTAGCGATCATTCCCTAAATTCTCATCAGGAATGACAGAATAACGTCAAGCCTTATTGGCCTGAAAAGAAGGACAAGCTCTTCACCTCACATATGAGGCGCATTTATACTTGGTGATTGCCCGCATTCAAAGCAACAGCAGAGCGAAGGATTTCCAAATGGCATCATTATACATTGTCACATATTTCCACGGCCAATGTCGCTCAACCAAAGGCAATGCGTAGTAGCTCACCAAACGTTTGCAGCCGGATATTCATGGCCGGCGCCGATAAGGGTCGATCAAGATGAACAGAATGGCTGCCGCTTGTCCCGGACGGCGATGCTGGCCGTATTTCATGTCCAATATACGGGCGCAGATGATGAACGGAGAGCCAGGCACTTCGAGGAGGTGGCGAACGAGAGAGGGTCGCCAAGCTCTGTAGCTAGTTATGTTCTAAACCCGTTTTCAGTAACTAGTCAAGACAACGGACGGGCCTTCAACTCATGTTGTTTTGCATCAGATTCGAAATCTACTGGTATAATCTACCATATGCTTCCTCATCGACGCCTCACTCTCTCAGCGCTTCCGACCAAGTTCATTAAGAGCGGGACCTGAAGCGAGACGTTTTGCAATCATACTTAATTATCCAAGGCTACCTAGTTAGCTTACTTTCCACAGGGGAAGATTTTTGGATAGTTCGAAGTCCGCCTCCATCGTGGCAGAGAAAATGACCTTCGTATCGATGTGAGAAATCCATAGCACTGAGCTGTTTCCAAAACTCCAGCACTAGACACGTTGTCTTCCTTCATCCACGGCCTCCATAGTCCGAGGCGTATTCAGGACGAATATTGGAGTGATTATGGCGGGATTCAGTTGCCATTGACTGCACGACGACTTCATAGGCCTCGCATCTGAAGGAGGCAATTGGGATGCCTGTTCGCCCGTTCGATGGCACAAAAAGCCAGCAAACACAACTGCTCGAGGATTGGATTGGTCCTGAATCATCATCTAGTGAGCTGAAGCGCCTGCTTTTATACAGTGCGGATGAGGAGCTCTGATATAAGCGGAGGGTGATACTGGACAGACCTTAAAGTAGCAGAAAGCGAATCGTAATGGTACATATCTGGTTCCGATCGTGTGATGAGGTTCTCATACGCATCTTCAGTGGTGAGCTCACGCGCTTCCTCAAAATGGTAGGGGTGATGCATCCATCTCATACGCCGGTAACTGTAAATATGACAGGGGTCGGCATTGTCAGTTTTTTCTTGGAATTATTTCTAGTGTTTTATGGCGATGGATGACTTGGACAGACAGTGGCGGCGCTTTCAGTTCATATTGTGGTTCGAACACCCTGTGATGATACCACAACTTCATATACGGTTCCAAGACTAAGGAACTGGTATCAAGACACAGGCGAGCTGAGGCGAGATTTGTAAAGAACGATCACACACTCAAACTAGCTGACGAATTTATATGCGTACGATTACCTGGATTGGGGTCGTCGCGAGGGTTGAGTTAGAGCTAGTAGAGTTGCCTTTTCGCAGATCCGCTGGAAGAATAAGGGTACATCGACGTCTTAGCTCCTCTCGCCGTGTCGGCCGAGCAAAAGACTTGGCTTCAGAGGGCCCTTCCGCCAGTTTCATTTGGAGATCTTGGCGCGGTCATGCCTGCCAATTGATGAAATGTTTCCGTCAACCTGCTCATCTCATACGTAAGCCTTGCCGGCCAGCTGCAGGCAACAGTGAAGTTTGTTCTGACCCTCATATCCAATCCCAGATATTTCTAGACGAAAAGGCTGGCATCAACAAGATCAGTCTTGAGCACCTTGGTGCCTTGGTGGACGGTGAGCAAGGTTCTCGACAGTCGAGATAATAACGGCAGGAACGGTCATCAGAACACCATGTCATGTCAGTCTTGGCTGGGAATAGACTTTTTCAGCATGAAGAAACAATCAAAAGTCAACTAAGCAAACGAAAAGCGCCACACCCAGATGGCGCCGCTCATTCAGCCAGCTAAGAAACGGGGCGCGGCGTCGCTGACGAAGCCCCTTCAGCCGCAGCAGTCTCGCATCACAACATAATTTCGGGCCGGGAGGGACGTTCAGCGCTGCAACATGCTCCCTTCCTTCGGCTTGATCCGAAGGAATACTCTTCACCGCGTCTTTGAAAATAGATGAGCTGGCACGGAAGGGGGGAAAAGGGACAGGCAGATATATGTAGGTACACGTGCCAGTATGTTGCCAGGTTCATCGCATTGAGCAGGTGGCACGAGCGACGTCTCAACAGTGGGACGAGGTCCTGCAACGAGTGGCTGAGTGGCCAGCGCCCGGTTGGGTGTTCCGTGTGGAGATGGCGGGGGCGCCGCCAGTGACAATGCAGAATGACCGCCATCCGACACCTGACTGGCCAGGACTTGGCGTCCACGTCGCCTTGCAGAGGAGAGGCCCGTGGTGAGTGGCCAGTGGCCAATCTGTGGCGCTCAATCGTCTCTCCGCACCAAATATTTTTTTTTATTGTCTCTCTGGCCCTGTCTACTGCGTACCTTACCTTCGGGCATCGGAAGGAGCAAAGGGAAGAAAAACAATAAAATCTGTGTGTGTGAGCTGGCCGTGAGGTTGTTAGGGTCCTAGGCAACACCAGGTGGGTGCTGCTGCGCCGCAAGACGAAACCGTTGGCCGTTGATTCGTGTAGGCAGTAAGGGTACCTGGATGCAGCGTAGTAAGGTAGCTTGAGTGTGAGGTATTGTTGTTTTCGTTGGTCACTTCAGGGTCTGGTGGCCAAGACGTGGATGCAGATTCCGGGCCTGGAACCTTGCCCAGACTCCAGAGCGACGGCAAAGCCAAAATAGCGACCCGGAAAGACCATACCTTGTCTTCCTTACCTTCCCTTTCGCTGCCTGCGGCATCACCCCATCCATCCCTCTCCTTCATCCCCTCACTCAGCACCGTCCTTCGTTTAATTAATTTTTTTTGTCTTCGTGTTGATTCCTCGTCGGTTCTCTCTACCGCCGTCGACTTCCATCTTTGCGGGATCGAGTCCTCCTCTCCCTCCACCCTCCAAGATAGCGACAGGGAATATTCAGTGTTCTCCACGTCCTTAATCCTCACCTCCACTCACCGATCTCTTCTCCGCACCCTGCAGTCGGCCAGCCACTCTACCCGCAACAACACCAACATTTCCAAAATGTCGATGCCAGGCGCCTTCTCTCCGGAGCTGCCCCCTTCCAAAGCAGCCCCCGAAGACGCCAAGTCCAACAACCCGCCACCCCTCCGCCTCGACCAGCCCAACGACGCATACTCCCTCCACACAAACGACCCCTACTTCGATAACCCGGCCGCCGCATCTTCCAGCGCCGCCCTCGACCTGCCGCCCTCCTATACCGACGACCCTGCCGCCGAGCCCCCGAATCCCTCTCTCCTGCTCGCAGACGAACACGCCGCCCCGAATCTCTTCCGCAGAGATCCCGCAACCGGCAACGAGATCCACATCTCCAAGCGCCTCGACACAGACCCCGCCTACCTCGAATCCTTCATCACCTCCCTCGCCCAGCTCCCTCCCCGCCCGTACGTCCGCGTCCGCGGCACCCACTCCAGCACCGTCCACAAGTCGGAGAACAAGACCGAGTCCAAGACCGTCGTCGACTTCGACGTCAGCCTCGACCTGACCCCCTTCCTCTACCGCGATATTTCCGCCCGCCAGTCCTGGCGCGACCTGCGCACCGCAGACAACTTCTCAAAGGTCCGCCGCGGCACCGTCTTCCCAACCCGCGCCCCGGGCTTCGGCGGCTCCTCCTCCGCCGGCGGCGTCGTCGAGGGCAGCAAGCCCCCCACCCTGCGCGAGTGGTGTCACCGCTACTGCGCCTCCCACGCCGGCCTCAAGACCTTCACCCTCTCCCGCACCGTCACCGGCTTCGACGACGACGAGCGCCTTAAGGGCCGCCTCGAGGACCTCGTCCGCTCCACCCACTACCGCGGCCGCATCGACGTGAGCTTCCCCGTCCGCGACGAGCGCGTCGACGTCTACAACACCTGCCGCGTCAACCGCTGGCGCTTCTCCAGCTGGGTGCGCTGGCTCTTCTACCTCACCTTCCTGTGGGTCTTTGCCTGGCCGTACCTCTTTTTCCGCACCAAGCGCTTCGAGGTCGTCGAGGCGGAGTGGCCCTTCTCTCGGCGCAAGCGGGACCCGCAGACCGGCCGCGTCGTTGGGAGGGAGTACATCACTGTGTCCGAGGACCAGTGGTACAACATGTGGGCCAGGGCCATCCACCGCGCCGTGATGGAGCGCCGCCAGGGCGAGCTGGACCAGCGGGACCTCAGAGATGCCGAGGGCCGCCAGGATACCAGCTTCGAAGATGTCCTCGCGGGCATGGACGACGAGAGGACCAGGGGCATCGTCAGGGCTGGTGTGAGCGCGATGAACGTTGTGAACCGTCACTTTGGCTGGGGCGGTGATTGCTAGGCGTTTTTCCTGTGTACTGCATTTCTTTTTGGGCTCCGGGTCTTCTCATCTCAGCTTGGATTGGTTTCGCTCGGCTTGGTTTATTTCCCTGATGCGTTCATGGTTGGCTGGTTCGGAGGGCGTTTCATTTTTGCATTGTGACGATTCCCAGACTGCACGTTATCATGATCGTTTCCGACTCTTTCTTCAGAATACCCCGTTCTGCATGGGTAGCGAGGCCATAAAAAACAGTTGTTAGCAGAGTGTTCGCACGCACCTCACCTCTTCAATACAAAAATTGATAACACTTCTCACTTATGCAGTACGAGTGCAACGTGTCATTGTAGAGACGATGTCAAATGTGTGAGATGTTGAAAGGAACGATGCCCGCACCTCCCGTGCCTGGTGGTCTTACACACTGGAGCGTTTTCAGGGTCCGTAGCATCCGCTCGGCGCCCCGCACCCGCTTAGCGCAGGGCCCGTCCTCCGGCGTTTAGGTAAGCTGGGACCCCCGTCCCGATACTTTGGGCCCCAAACTGTCACATTCAACCTCTCAACGCAGCATTCCACTCCACGTCGGTTCACCAAGCTCATAGAAACATGGCGGAAGTCTCGAATCCGCGCCGAGTGCTGGCCGTCTCGCTGGCCGAGTCGACGCAGCATCTCAGCAGGGTAATCAAAGGTGCGCAACCTCGTCCGAAAACCGCTTATCTTATCACCCCGCCATGCGCCAAAGCAAGAGAGAGCTGGCACATATGAGCTCCACGACACACTCTGTCAGATGGCTGGCTATGAGGCATAATAGCTAATACACATCGCAGAGCTCACCGGCGCCGTCCCGGAACCAGCCTCAACATGCCTGGCCGGCACGACGCACCTCCTTGACATCAAGACGAGCTACTACACCGCCCAGGTGCCCATCTGGCTGGACCTCATCACCTCGCCCGCCGAGTGGTCCGCCTCCTTCCTGTCCCCCGAGGCGAAGGAGGTCCTCTCCGTGTTGGGCGGTCTGGCCGTCGTCTTCGCCCTGCCGCTGCCTTCTTCTTCTTCCACGACAACAGCAGCACCACCGTCATCATCATCACCGCTACCAGCCGCAGCCGCAGCAGCAGCTCCCGCGCCGCCGCCCACCGCGGACGAAACCCGCGCGCTCATCTCGGAAGTCGGCAAGGTCGTGCGCGAGGGGCTCGGCGGGTGGGCGTGGGACGGCGTCGGGCTGGGGATCGGCGTCGGCGAGGGCGACGCGGAGGAGTGGGAGGAGCTGTGCGCCGAGTGGGGGCTGGAGTTTGTGCAGGTGCGCGGGGGGAAGAAGGATGACGGGCGGAATGAGTTTGGAGGTTTGTTTTGTGCTTTCCTTGCCACCTATTCTCCATCAAGGTCAGAAAGCCAAAGACTAACCAAAGCCCCTAGAAAAAATGGGCATCCCACGAGTCCTCGAGGCGCTGGAGTCAAACGACTGGGCCGCCGACGCCGGGCCGGACGTCGACTCGGACCTTGAGGACGTCGAGGCGGAGATGGCGGGCCTGCCCCGCAAACCCAGACCACTCGCTGACGGGGACGACGGGGACGAGTTCGACTTCGACCCGGAGAGTCTCGACTTCGGTTTCGACCAGGCTGATTTCGAGGGGCTGAAGAAGGCGATCTGGAACCTGGAGCAGGAGCAGCAGCAAGCCGATGACGAGGACGAGAGCAAGGACGGTGACATGAAGAAGGATGGCGAGGGCTCAAAAACCGCGACGAGAAAGGAGGCGGACGACGAGGAGGAGCAGCTTGATGCCGAGGAGATTGAGAAGCTGGAGGGCATGATGCGCAAGTTGCAGGCTGTCAGGGATATGAGCGCGGGGTTGCCTGAGGAGCAGAAGAGGAAGATGGCAAAGAAGGCTGTGAGTGAGGTGATGAAGGAGTTGTGATTGTGGTTGGTGATGTGGAGGGGGCGCGGCAAGTCGTAGTGAGGAGCACATGGCTTGCTCCGACCATGAAAGAAAATAATCATGCATGGAAAGAAAGTAGGATGAAGAAAATGACAAAGCGCGTTGGCGATGGCACAGCCGTGACATGGAATCTATGACATCCTTCGCTGAACAGGCAAGAATCTGACCGTAACAGGTCAATGTATGGAGCCTCCCGCAGCGCCAACTTACTGACGAATCCTCCGACGGGCTTATTCGTAGTGGTGGACCGTTTCTTTCATCTACAGACAATCCTTTCGGTACTGCATCAGCACAGCATGTCTTGCTTGGTCCCGTCCAATTCTGTCCCCAAGATTTGATCTCCCAGAATTTCAACTATTTCAGGCGTTAATCGAGTTTAAAAAATGTCTCTGAGAAAGCCGGAGACTCTCCGACACCTCATTCACCAAAAGAGTTCCCTACCATCTATCATATTCTCCCCATCTGAGAATTTCCAGAGTGAGAATAAAACAGATACGCCATGGACGAAATGCTTCGTGGCCCACCGAGAGGGTATAAAATGGGTCAGAGCCCTCTTTCAAAGGGCATTTGAGAGGCTAGAAATATAAACGAGCTTCGAGATATTCAGAAAGATCAAGGCAACCCGCGCGTATTCAGATCACTGTCCAAATCGCACGTGGTAAGTAAACCCGAGACGTCGGGGCCGCGAGGTGACGACGATCATGCCCGGAAAGAAGTGATCTCACCGTCTTTTATAACATGGCCGAGAAACCTGTCATCGACGGGCCTCGCCCAACGGCAAAGCCTGATTTACTACCCCCAAGTACACCACGTCCCACATGCAAAAAGAGCACAATTGTGGCTCAGAAGTAATCAGAAGATCCTCGGCTGTTTGAATACCATACATCTCAAGTCCGTCCCGCCTTGTGACTCAGTTGGAACTTATACGGAAGACTGGATATCACATCTCACGAGTACATGTGCTTCGAACATGGTCTCAGGCAAATCGTATTATACACCCACAACTTTCGGAAACCAACGAGCACCAGACACGACTGCCGCAGATGCCGCAGATCTTTCCTCTCGCAAGACGTCCCGAAGACTAGGTCCTCGCTGACAACGCCCAACTGAGCTCACACCGAAGCCACGAGACCACATAACTAGAACACGCGGGGTTAAGTACAACGGCGAGACACTAGGGGAAAGGCAGTTGTTAGAAGGCCGGGCTCAATCGCAAGCGAAGTCCTCTTCACGTTATGGGTCAGGCAGGCCTGTGTGGTATGACATCGAGCTTGAAGACTTTGTTTTGACTACTTGTTATAAGCATGAATTCTTCCGGCTTCATGGTGGTTTAGACGAACTTTGTGCTGCTGGCTTTTTTGACCTATCGGATGTGCGCGCAACATTCGAAAGACAGGAGATCTTTTCGGCCGCAGGCTAGGCTGTAAATTTGTCAATTCGCTCCGGTTGAGGTCACAAGTGCGCATGTTTATAGTCTATAGCGCACACACACTCGGGATATTCATCTGTCGTTCCTCTACATGCTCACGAGTAGGAAGATTCATTGTTGTGACGGCTGAAGGCACCATTCAACTTACTCCAAGCCAAAACGACGTACTATCTGGGTGTTTCACAAATAAACTTTGTCAGTTACATTCGTATTGACACTGCCCATGGTTAACAAAAAGGAGCTATCCGCGTAGATGCCGACGTGGCATCCGCGCCTCTCAGCCCGCCCGCCCCCTTGGAAGACGTCGACAGTGCCGAAAGCCAAAATCCTGAAGGCCTCGCATTGTCCCCTAAAAAGGTCGAGAACGATACCCCTGATACACAACCTTATGCCAGGCCGCAACCAACGTGCCCACAAGCACCAATGGCTCGGTAGGTTCCGAGCATCTCAGACTCCCTTAGGCCAGCCCCATCCACTATAGGGCTTAATGAAAATGCCAATCAGTCACATATTTTGTTGGAGTTCGGACGATCTCATCGTGTTGGGGGCAGCGCAACAGACCCTCAAAAGACCCGGATTGTAAAGAGGCGAAGTTACGGTTGTCCTTGTTGACCTCAATATGTAGGGTGATCCACTACTCGATATATCTGAGAGTTCGGCGGACCGTGTGTCGGGAAGCCGGGTGCATCATGTAACCTGACGGCCGGGTCAGTCATCGTCACGTCTCTTTGGTTGGGACCTGCCCAAGTGTATATGAAGGAGTGGCGCCGAGTCAGTGCCAGGCGCGTGTTCGGACGATTCGAGTCGGTCAAGCTGGGTTAGCCCGGAAGGAAAAATCCAGACCGAAAGGCTCTCTCCCTTCGGCGAACAGGCTCCGTCCCGGTAAAGCTGTCATCGGTAGACCGGCCAGGGGCCCCGTCTCGGTGAGGCCCGGGAACATCAGACGAACGCTAGCGCCGATCTTTGGCAACCCCTTGTGCGATCTCGTACGGATGGAATGGTGCACGACGTCGCAGACAGAAAGCGAGCAGGGAACGTTCAGGCATTGCCTCTGCTGAGGGGGCCCACCGCCGCAATGCCGATGTGTGGTTCCTCCCTCTCTTTGTCATGCTGGAGGCCCAAGCACGGCAGAGGAGTCGTGAAGTGTTCTGGCGCCACGAATCGCAAAAGACAATGCGGCGGAGCGGTGTCGACGCATGACTGGTGCGTCTTTCCTCACTGATTTCTCTCTCGCAGCGGGGTGCTGGGCTCGCTCGGAAATTTCTCCGCGATGCTTGCAATGCTTGTCAAAGAAGCGAAGACCCGGAGCAGTTTCAGCAAACTCAATTGGGAATGCTTGGCCCGGTGTCACGGCAGTTTTGGTGGCCCTGCTCGATTTCTTGACGCTGAGGATTCCGTGCGCGACTGAGATGCTGCCACGCTGCCACGTCGATTGCCCATAGATTGCGCATGAGGGTTCGCCAGTCTTCTCGGGGTCGAGAACCAAACGACCCCAGAACGGCACACTGACCATACGCACGATGCCTCAGATCGATCAGGGCGGCGAGTTTCGTTGTCTAATGTCTTCGGAACGACAAGAAGATGCATCTCGTAACGAAGAAATCGGGTACATGTGCCTGTTTACATAGATGTTTCTGCTGCAACCGCCTTTGCGTGCGGAGAGAAAACATAGAAACGCGTCCACACGCGTCTGTTGATGGAAGTGTCGGAGGGCTGCGATGATCATTCATGCCTCCACGAGTGGCCGGGCTTTAGCAACCTGCTCATTGGATCAGGTGTGGTCCGTGGTCATGCAGCCCGGGGGTAGGGGAGCGGACTGCATGACAGTTGGGACGCCATGTTTTCTTGGCCTTGCAATCGATATTCGTGATCTATCTACAGAGTACTTCATGCTCAATTGTGTTTTCAGTGTTGCTTCGTAGTTGCCTGCGTTGCTGTGTCAAGGGATTCGCTATCGGCCGAGAAGTGGTGCTGATTCACGTCTCTGGATGTCAGCTGTAGTGTCAAACGAGAGGCAAGGCAGACAGACACCCTAGAGTTGAACATAGACTTATGATGACAAGCTCTCAACGGTCGACCCTCACAGTTTCTGACGTGACGGATAGTTGTGCCACAGATGCTGCGACACATGATGCTAGAGACACATCTCGCCTATCCATCGTCTCGTCTACCTCGTGCGGCAATCTTGCGTGTTATCCATGAAGGGTCCAGACAGACGAGCCGACCTTTCAAGGGCTCCTGGCTAGCGAAGTGTCGCCCAGCAGGGCCCTCAGATAGGGGGAGGGGCACACTAGGGCAGGCGGCCAGGGACCTCAGGTTCGCATTGTTCGATGGTTCTTCTGGAACATTTCACCGGACAGGCCACGAGAGGTTTGATCCGGTGATGCTGGCGACGGAGGCAACGGACCCCGGACACCTTCTTTGAAGAATCCCGTAGCGGTTTTACGAATTTCAATCACGACGGGCGGCGGGTCGACAGGCCAGGTAGGCGGTGGTGGATGCTGCTAGGAAAGCCGGTCGGTCGGATTCATATGCGATGACTGACCGTCGTCGGAGCTTGTGGCTGAGTCAGTAGCAGAAATGTTTGAATTGTTTGGCCCCGAGGCCAGCGGGCTGCAAAACGACGATCTCCCACCAACAACGCACGGTACTCTGAATGCCTCTTGTCATCGTGTCGCTGTTTGCCCTTCTCCTTTATGCGGCGCCGCAGTCCTGTTTGAGCGCTAACCGCCGTATCCCGTCTTTCCCCAGGGTGCTTGGCTGATTCTCTGCGGAGGAAGCCCAGTCGCTGTCTAGTTTGACAGTTGTTAAATGGGGCCGGACGCGGACCGGAACTAGGTACAACTGGAGTCGAGAGCCAGAAGCGGGAAGAGAAAAGATCAGATGAAGCACGCCGGAGGCTGACCAGGTGGATTTTGAGTGGGAGGCAGAGGCGTGGGAAGCGTGGAAGACAGGGGGGAGGCTCAACGAAGTTTGAGCACCACCCCTCCGTATCTGAATGTTCCCTTTGCCT
This sequence comes from Colletotrichum sp. SAR11_59, assembly GCA_025328345.1. Lineage (NCBI taxonomy): Eukaryota > Fungi > Ascomycota > Sordariomycetes > Glomerellales > Glomerellaceae > Colletotrichum > Colletotrichum sp. SAR11_59. The sequence continues at coordinate 66,449 of JAKMXC010000289.1, forward strand.
GAGGTTCTTGACTGCCCCCCTCACTAACCCGACGAGGCATTCCATCGGCGATCTTTGGCTATCCCTATTTCAGCCAAGCTCGAGCGGGATTGCCCAATGATGGGCTTCGTTTTGTGAAGATCCTTGCAAGCGACGCGAGAATGGCTGGGTTAGCCGCAACGCCCTGCGAAGCTGCAAGGTACCGACGCGAACGTTCAGGGGTAAAAGCGGGCCTTGTTGAAGACAACCTGGAACCCTGACGCTGACTGACTTCGAGACAGTTTTCAACATTCCTCCAACACTGTGTTGGCTGTCGCGCGTTATGCAGATCCGCGAGACTTATTGTGGAAAACGGAGCCGATCCGTCATGCGCGACGGACACAGTGCCCGATGCGTATTCTCTTGCCTCGAGAAGGAGCCTGCTCCGGAACCTTGGTTTTGTCGGTGTGGCGTTGATGGAGGCGTTGCCTGGTTGTGACCAGAAACTCGAAAATTGACTTCTCTGCGAGTCTCGCATGCTGGCAAGCAAGATGTTCGTTGCCCGGTGGAAGAACGTGAGGTGTTAGGTGAAGGTCATGCAGCTGAGTTGACCGGGGCTGCGCAGCTTAAGAAGACCGGTGGCTAAGTCAAAACAAGCGGGCACCTGCGGCTGTGATGCGATGATTGTCCGCCATCTCGAAACTCATGTTACTATTTCGGGCATCGTGAAGCACCTTGCGACCGCCTAGAGCAACCAGCTCAAAGTTAGCGGCGCAAGGAGGCGTGCGCGAAGGGAATGTTCCGCCTGCAAGTACGGACGCATTAGAAGAGGGGCCGGCGGCTATGGGCTTCGACGGGTTGCTTAGCAAATGAAAAGTTCGTCCGATCTTGACTTCAGCTGGAACTAGTTCAGCGCAGTTGACATCACTCGCTGTGGTCAGACCGAATACATTGTGAAAGCCCAAGCTTCTCGCGATGCCAGGCTTGATTAACACCGACAAGAACCATCGACTGTGCCGTGCCATGCGATGCCAGCCCGCTCCTTTTGGCCTACACAGATTTTGGAGCGCTTTCTTGCATGTGCTGCTACTGAGGACCAACGGGACTGGCCCACCTGTCTCGAACGGGACTTGGTAAGATGTTTTGAATGGAGCCGGTTAAACGGTCAAAGATGGTTAGCGTCGTGTCACAGTGTCTCTGGCGCATGTGGGACACTGGCGGTGTCCTAGGTTGCATGACGCTTCTGCAGGTACGAGGTAAGAAGCGCTGCAACAGCAGCACCATTGACCAAGGCCGGAGATGCAAGCTTGCTTGAATGACGATACAGGCAACTTGAAGCCTCGGCCGTTGACGGAGGACGCGGGAGCATCGGAGGGAGAAAAGGTCAAAATTCCTGAGCCAGCCGTAAAGTTCTTTCCAGATGCGGCTGTTCAACGCGCCGTGGGCGCGATGCTCGATAGGATTGGGCCTGGGATGTTTGTTGGAACGCCTCGACGTGTGTGCGAGGTCTTCGAGCGTGTAAAGCAGTCTTTGTAACGCCTAACAGGGCCTTGTCTGAGACATCCCTTTCGTTGTCGATTGCCCGGGAGGAATGGCCAGACGATCTGTTTCGCGCGTTGTTATTCGGATCCCAGCAAAGGACTCCGTACACAAGATGCAGATTGGGCGTCCAAGGGAGCCGATGAGCATTCGCATGCAGTTTATACGTAACGAAGCGGAAACAGTTGGTCTCTGGTTCGTATGTGAGGATGCCCAGCGACCCCATCACATTGCATCGCATCACAGCCCATCCCTTGAGAGGGATGGTCGGCTGCAATGGTTTCGCAGTTCGATGGCGTGGACAGGTCGGACGTGAGGTCAACGTGGGCAAGTCCGCTTAGGGCGGGATAGGTCGGCTTGGCGTGACCCCTTTTCCCCGACATGCCATTCGTGGAAGTTGAATCCTGCCCATTGGTTCCAGAACGCGCCAACAGCTTGAAGCCCTTCCTAATAGACTTGCTGAGGTCTTCATTGCCGGCACTCATTGTAGAAGTGCGGCCAGAGAGAGAGAGCAACGGACGTGATGGCCTGAGAATTCGGCATCTTTTCCGGAAGATATCAAATGCCTGCTTTTTTGGCGCTGATCGAGCATGTTCGCCATGACAGGAAATTTCCCCATGGCACTGACAAAGTCAAGGAGCCATCAATCATTCAGTCAAAAAACGCCGAGCGAGGTCAGAGGTCGGGGCGGACATGGGCGCCGAGGCCTGCCCGTGGCCCAAGTGGGTGGCGGACAGTTGAGCGATTCCCAGAGCTGTGAATGGGCTGCATCTGCATGGGCTGGACAGCTTGTCTGCATGGCGCGCAAACCGCCGTCAAGACCACCTCAATCACTAGACGGGCATCAAGCCGTTGAGCCGGTCGACGGAGATGCTGTGTGCCGGGCAGTCGATATACTGACAGACCCCTGTCGTCCAAACCAATGGTGGGCCGCGTTCTGCACCTTTCGCTTTACGACTGAGATGGTGGTTTTGGTGGTGCTGGATTCTCTCATTATGAGGGCTAGTGCTAGGCTGGCCTCTTGAGCAGGGCCAGAGACTAGTCCCGAATTCGAAGAACCGTCGCAACGTGGAGGCTCAAGAAGTCAGGACGGCGGCATCAGAGCGGGCGCCTGACTGCTGACAACGTGCAACGACACCAGAGGCTTGACCAATGCCAAGCTGCTGTACAAGGCACAGAGGATTGTTTGCCGCGCGGGCATCGACGAACCAGCAGAGAGACGACTTGCCACCATCGATCCCCCTTTCCAAGACCAGGACGGCGAGGACGGAAACATGCAGATCCAAGTTGGGGAAATCGACGTTGGAAGGAAGGCCGCTGTTGGTGGGTGGCGTATCCAACCATTGGTATGAGAGGTACGGACACAGCAGACGGAGGTGTGGTACCGTCCGTGTAAGGGGGGATCAGGATCAGGATCAGCCGGCGCAACGGTCCACGACAGTAACTATACTAGGCGACGTCTGTCGTGGGTTTCCGGGATAATGGCTGCTCAATGGTTCAAGACCAAGCGAGAGGTGCATCGCGAGACCCCAGACTCTGAGCCAGCGTTGAGAGGGTTACGTAGTTTTGTTTGAGTTTCCAGGTTTGCCGAAGCACAACATGACAGTCCGGTGTCGTCTCGATCTGGCGTATCGGCTGTGTACATGACGACGTTCTTTTTGAGCAGGAAACGTCACTCGGGGGTACAGAGCTTTGTTTAGACTTTTGTTGGAGAGGCGAGTGAGTGAGCCGTCGCCGGTGAGAGGGAGGGGCGGAGAGGTCAGAAGGGCGGCATGGATCGCCAGGAACAAGAGACATTGTGCCTTGAGAGAGTGGACGGAGCCGAGACAGTGCGAGCAGCGAGGCTTGCGCCGACGTGTGGCCGCTGCAGGCGCAAGTGCAGCTTCCACACTTATTTTTTTTTTTGTGAAGGTGAGGGGTGCTGCAATGCAAATGCAATGCAGGCAGGCACTTGCGAGTTGGAGTTGGCGGGGAGGGAGGCGCGACTGGACGACGCGACGTAGGTACCTGTAACGTACGAATAGGTAGTTTACCTTTAGAGGCGGACGGAAGACTGGACGAACGAGCAAGGGCCAGGGCCCAACGGTTTTCTCAGGACCCCACCCAGTCAGTCAGAGCATCGCTGCGGCAGTCTTCTTTGGTGTGCGTGCAACGGATAGTTCACAGTGCTCACTCGCAGCTGTTCAGTGTTGGAGCTTCGCAGGTCCCAGTCGTCGTCGTCGTTTTCGGTCGGTCGTGTCGCTCTTTCCACCGAGGTGGGTGAGGTGGCACGGTGGATGGAACGCGCTCCGTTGACAGCCGATCAATGGTTCCGTTGCCCGCGCATGACGAGTTCTGGTCGTTCCTCTCCGGCTGATCTGCTGATGTGCAGGTGCGAAGGACGGACGGGAGGTGCAAATGGCAGGCATATGGCAGAGTAGCAGCAGCAGCAGCAACGACATCAGTAAGGCGTGCCTTGCCCTTGCCTAAGCGAGACGGAGACGGAAGGAGGACCAGCCCAGGAAGGCACAGGAAGGCAAAGGAAGGCAGGCAGGCACGCCAACACCGCACGGCTGGATGGAAGGATGGGACGGCCATTGGAAGGCGCGGGATGGAATGGAGTCGGAACCTGGAAGGAGAGGGACAATGGATTGGCCGGATAAGATCTTCTAAGATGGAAGAAGGTGCAGCAGCGCGTCACAGCCTTCCCTCCAAGTAAGGCACGCCGCACCTTACCTTCCCTCACAGACCTTGCGTCTT